>JAFBJT010111598.1:44615-58942 GCA_016785325.1 Chascanopsetta lugubris
ACAACAACAATTACAACCAACAACAACACACAACAACAACAATTACAACCAACAACAACACAACAACAATTACAACCAACAACAACACAACAACAATTACAACAAACAACAACACAACAACAATTACAACCAACAACAACACAACAACAATTACAACCAACAACAACACAACAACAATTACAACCAACAACAACACAACAACAATTACAACCAACAACAACAACAACACAACAACAATTACAACCAACAACAACAACACAACAACAATTACAATACAACAACAACAATTACAACCACCACCAACAACAACAACACAACCAGACACAAGGTCAGGATCCAGATCAAAGACATTTCATTAGTTATCATTCAGAGGCGGTGGTTAGCTGCTAATGTTGCTAATGCTAAGTGGCTAAGCTAAGTGGCTAAGCTAACAGCTGAGAGGAATAACAAGTGAGAACAGAAGCAGTTTGTCAGTGAGAGATCGAATCAAACGGTTGAACACAAACTGGAGATTTAACATCATGTCAACAACACGTCAACAACATGTCAAGAACACGTCAACATATCAACATGTCAACATGTCAACAACACGTCAACAAGTCAACAACACGTCAACATATCAACAACACGTCAACATGTCAACATGTCGACACATCAACAACACGTCAACATATCAACAACACGTCAACACGTCAACAACACTTCAACATGTCAACAACACATCAACAACACGTCAACATATCAACAACACATCAACATGTCAACAACGCGTCAACATATCAACACGTCAACATATCAACACATCAACAACACGTCAACATATCAACAACACGTCAACATGTCAACAATGCATCAACATATCAACACGTCAACATATCAACACGTCAACAACACATCAACATATCAACAACACGTCAACATGTCAACAACACATCAACATGTCAACAACACGTCAACACGTCGACATGTCAACAACACATCAACATGTCAACAACACGTCGACATGTCAACAACACGTCGACATGTCAACAACACGTCAACATATCAACAACACGTCAACATGTCAACAACACATCAACAACACGTCAACATGTCAACAACACATCAACATGTCAACAACACATCAACAACACGTCAACATGTCAACAACACCTCAACATGTCAACAACACAACAACACATCCACATGTCAACAACACAACAACAT
The DNA here is from genome assembly GCA_016785325.1 of Chascanopsetta lugubris. NCBI lineage: Eukaryota > Metazoa > Chordata > Actinopteri > Pleuronectiformes > Bothidae > Chascanopsetta > Chascanopsetta lugubris. The sequence goes on from JAFBJT010111598.1 coordinate 45,822, forward strand.
GTCAACAACACATCAACAACACGTCAATATATCAACACATCAACATGTCAACAACACAACAACACATCAACATGTCAACAACACATCAACAACACGTCAACATATCAACACATCAACAACACGTCAACATGTCAACAACACATCAACAACACGTCAACATGTCAACAACACATCAACAACAAATGTCAGCGATCGATCAGATTGTCAGACTGAATCTCATTCAGTGTTTGATGAACTCAGTTTCCCATCATGCTTTGCAGCAGAAGGCTCACGAACTCCTTGTATCGCCTGAACCTTCTGACTCGTTAAACCCTGGAGGTCCGCCTGCTGACCTCCAGGGTTTAACGAGTCAGGGGGCGGAGCCAAAGCCTCCTGGGACATGTGACAGCACACGTGTGTGTGTGTGTGTGTGTGGGGGGGGGGGGGGGGGCGGGAGCTCGGCCTTGTGGGAACAGACGACATGTGACCAAACTGAGGTCAGGGTCAAAAGATGTAAGAGCACATCAGGTCACAGACCTGCGCAGAGGTCAAAGGTCAACGTTCCAGACCCACACTGAACCTCCTGTCTCACCAGACTCTGGTTCAGAACCACATTCAGAACCAGCTGGTCCCTTCACACCTAAACTCGTAAAAGAATAAAACTTCAAACTCAACATGATCCATTTCAATCTGACGCCCCCTGCTGAGGGAAAGGGGCGGAGCATCTGAACAAAACTTTGGTTTCACTTTAACTGGAATGAGTGTGTGTGTGTGTGTGTGTGTGTGTGTGTGTGTGTGTGTGTGTGTGTTAAGATTAGTTTGCAAACATGTGCTTCAGTCAGTGAGTCTGTTAAATGGCCTGGAAGCACGTATGTGACACACACACACACACACACACACACACACACACACACACACACACACACACACACAGGATGAAGTGGGTCACAGTGTAAGTGGGTCGCTCCACACTGGAGGCGAGAGTGTGTTCACTTCTCTGCCGTGACTCACTGAGCGTGTGTTTAAAAATACAACTTCACCTCTGACCTCATTAAAGGTGCAGTGTGTCACATTAAAGGTGCAGTGTGTCACATTAAAGGTGCAGTGTGTCACATTAAAGGTGCAGTGTGTCACATTAACGGTGCAGTGTGTCACATTAACGGTGCAGTGTGTCACATTAAAGGTGCAGTGTGTCACATTAAAGGTGCAGTGTGTCACATTAAAGGTGCAGTGTGTCACATTAAAGGTGCAGTGTGTCACATTAACGGTGCAGTGTCACATTCTAACATTAAAGGTCTTCTCTCTCTCTCCACCAGAGGGCGCCATGTGTCTCCTCCATGTTTGTACAGGAGCCCTGAATGGACAAACTAAAGAGCTGTAGAGTCTGAATGAAGTGAAGCCTGACACAGGTTCTGACATGTTTGAAGAGAAGGAGACTTCAGCACAAAAACACAAATACAGACTCGATTCCACCGGTCAAAGGTCATTCACAGGTTCTGAGGAGTGAGTCCTGAACCAGATCCAAAGGTTCTGAGGAGTGAGTCCTGAACCAGATCCAAAGGTTCTGAGGAGTGAGTCCTGAACCAGATCCAAAGGTTCTGAGGAGTGAGTCCTGAACCAGATCCAAAGGTTCTGAGGAGTGAGTCCTGAACCAGATCCAAAGGTTCTGAGGAGTGAGTCCTGAACCAGATCCAAAGGTTCTGAGGAGTGAGTCCTGAACCAGATCCAAAGGTTCTGAGGAGTGAGTCCTGAACCAGATCCAAAGGTTCTGAGGAGTGAGTCCTGAACCAGATCCAAAGGTTCTGAGGAGTGAGTCCTGAACCAGATCCAAAGGTTCTGAGGAGTGAGTCCTGAACCAGATCCAAAGGTTCTGAGGAGTGAGTCCTGAACCAGATCCAAAGGTTCTGAGGAGTGAGTCCTGAACCAGATCCAAAGGTTCTGAGGAGTGAGTCCTGAACCAGATCCAAAGGTTCTGAGGAGTGAGTCCTGAACCAGATCCAAAGGTTCTGAGGAGTGAGTCCTGAACCAGATCCAAAGGTTCTGAGGAGTGAGTCCTGAACCAGATCCAAAGGTTCTGAGGAGTGAGTCCTGAACCAGATCCAAAGGTTCTGAGGAGTGAGTCCTGAACCAGATCCAAAGGTTCTGAGGAGTGAGTCCTGAACCAGATCCAAAGGTTCTGAGGAGTGAGTCCTGAACCAGATCCAAAGGTTCTGAGGAGTGAGTCCTGAACCAGATCCAAAGGTTCTGAGGAGTGAGTCCTGAACCAGATCCAAAGGTTCTGAGGAGTGAGTCCTGAACCAGATCCAAAGGTTCTGAGGAGTGAGTCCTGAACCAGATCCAAAGGTTCTGAGGAGTGAGTCCTGAACCAGATCCAAAGGTTCTGAGGAGTGAGTCCTGAACCAGATCCAAAGGTTCTGAGGAGTGAGTCCTGAACCAGATCCAAAGGTTCTGAGGAGTGAGTCCTGAACCAGATCCAAAGGTTCTGAGGAGTGAGTCCTGAACCAGATCCAAAGGTTCTGAGGAGTGAGTCCTGAACCAGATCCAAAGGTTCTGAGGAGTGAGTCCTGAACCAGATCCAAAGGTTCTGAGGAGTGAGTCCTGAACCAGATCCAAAGGTTCTGAGGAGTGAGTCCTGAACCAGATCCAAAGGTTCTGAGGAGTGAGTCCTGAACCAGATCCAAAGGTTCTGAGGAGTGAGTCCTGAACCAGATCCAAAGGTTCTGAGGAGTGAGTCCTGAACCAGATCCAAAGGTTCTGAGGAGTGAGTCCTGAACCAGATCCAAAGGTTCTGAGGAGTGAGTCCTGAACCAGATCCAAAGGTTCTGAGGAGTGAGTCCTGAACCAGATCCAAAGGTTCTGAGGAGTGAGTCCTGAACCAGATCCAAAGGTTCTGAGGAGTGAGTCCTGAACCAGATCCAAAGGTTCTGAGGAGTGAGTCCTGAACCAGATCCAAAGGTTCTGAGGAGTGAGTCCTGAACCAGATCCAAAGGTTCTGAGGAGTGAGTCCTGAACCAGATCCAAAGGTTCTGAGGAGTGAGTCCTGAACCAGATCCAAAGGTTCTGAGGAGTGAGTCCTGAACCAGATCCAAAGGTTCTGAGGAGTGAGTCCTGAACCAGATCCAAAGGTTCTGAGGAGTGAGTCCTGAACCAGATCCAATTCATCTGAAGCTGGTTCACCTGAGTCTGGTTCATCTGAGTTTGGTTCATTTGAGTCTGGTTCATCTGAAGCTGGTTCATCCGAGTCTGGTTCATCTGAGTCTGGTTCATCTGAAGCTGGTTCATCTGAGTCTGGTTCATCTGAGTCTGGTTCATTTGGGTCTGGTTCATTGGAGTCTGGTTCATCGAAGCTGGTTCATCTGAGTCTGGTTCATTTGAGTCTGGTTCATCTGAAGCTGGTTCATCTGAGTCTGGTTCATCTGAGTCTGGTTCACTTGAGTCTGGTTCATCTGAAGCTGGTTCACCTGAGTCTGGTTCATCTGAGTTTGGTTCATTTGAGTCTGGTTCATCTGAAGCTGGTTCATCCGAGTCTGGTTCATATGAAGCTGGTTTAACTGAACCAGGTAAAACTGAGGCCTTGTCCACACGGAATCACATGAAACAATGTACTACAGAGCCCTGTAGTACATCCTCCGTGCCTGAGGGGCGCTGTAGCACTGCCACAGACATAAACCAAAAACAGAGAAGACACAGAGCACGTACTCCGAACTTTAGGATGTAAACAAACACAAGAGGAAGAAGAATTTGATGCAGAAACAAATGAACAGGCATGAAAGAAAACAAGGTGGAACTTCTGCTCCGTACAGGATGGACTACACGACGGACTACAAGATGGACTACACGATGGACTACACGATGGACTACAAGATGGACCACACGACGGACTACAAGATGGACTACAAGATGGACTACACGATGGACTACAAGATGGACCACATGATGGACTACACGATGGACTACACGATGGACTACACGATGGACTACAAGATGGACCACACGATGGACTACACGATGGACTACAAGATGGACTACACGATGGACTACAAGATGGACCACAAGATGGACTACACGATGGACTACACGATGGACCACACGATGGACTACACGATGGACTACACGATGGACTACACGATGGACTACACGATGGACCACACGATGGACCACAAGATGGACCACACAATGGACTACAAGTCATCCACCATTGTTGTTGTGGAGAAGCGTATCGGTTGTACACATGGAAACCACACGATGGCGCCTCAGAGAGTCTGCTACTCGCCGCCCTCATGTGTCTGTGTGGGCGGAGCCTGAACCTGATTCAGCTCAGGCTGGTTTCAGAGCTGAGGTGAGGCTCACAGTGGCAAAACAAGCAGGTGTACATGCCATTCATCATAGGGCACACACACACACACACACACACACACACACACACACACACACTCAAAGCTTAGTTAATTGTAGTTTTCTCAGCTCGGACTGGAACACTGACCCACAATGCACTGCAGCTACGTATGATGCCATCATCTTCAGCGAGAGAGAGAGAGAGAGAAACGTGTGTGTGTGTGTGTGTGTGAGTGTGTGAGTGTGTGAGTGTGTGTTGCAGAGTTATTTGAGCTGTTACACAAGGTGTGGAGGAATGTGAACAATGCGTCAAATTGTCTGCAGGCGTGAGTCCTCAGCACATAATGTAACACACACACACACACACACACACACACACACACACACACACACCTGGCCGTTGATGTGAGAAATATTTCATTGGTGAGGAAATAGAGTGAGAGAATGCGGCAGAGAATCTTAGACACATCAGCAGTGACGTGCACGTGAAGGAACTCTCGTGCACACGTATGACTGGATGTAAACACAGGGGCACAGAGGTTCTGTGCTCTCATTGGTCCGTTCACAGGTCAGCTGACTCACAGAGGTTTCCAGGTGATGCTCAGCCCCGTCCTGCTCCAGGTTTACTTTATCTGACCTTTGACCTCATGTCATCTAAAACCTTTGTGTGTGTGTGTGTGTGTGTGTGTGTGTGTGTGTGTGTGTGTGTGTGTGCGCATATAGGAAATCCTCAGCTTGAAAACAAATCAAATAAACGACAAACACCTGAAGACTGAACCAGCTTCATCTTCTCCATCAACAACCAATCAACAGGCTCCGTCTAACGCCACCTGTCACATGCTCTCCTTGTTGTTATTCTCTTCTCAGGTTTACTGCTGACAAGGAAGGTGTTCATCACCTGAGAGGAGACGCAGGTGAACCTGAGAGAAGAGAAGCAGGTGAACCTGAGAGAAGAGAAGCAGGTGAACCTGAGAGAAGAGACACAGGTGAACCTGAGAGAAGAGACGCAGGTGAACCTGAGAGAAGAGACGCAGGTGAATCTGAGAGAAGAGACGCAGGTGAACCTGAGAGAAGAGACGCAGGTGAACCTGAGAGAAGAGACGCAGGTGAGTCTGAGAGAAGAGAAGCAGGTGAACCTGAGAGGAGAGAAGCAGGTGAACACCCCCCCTCTCTCCCTCTCTCTCTCTCTCCCCCCCTCTCTCTCTCCCTCTCCCTCTCTCTCCCTCTCTCTCTCTCTCTCGCCTGAGGAATTTCTTGCCACAAGTATGACTCACTCTCTGATTCAATTATCAGGCAGTCACCCACTCTTAAAAGATAAAGACATTCATCGGCTTCACGGGCTCAGCCCCCCCCCCCCCACCCCTGCCCGGGCTCAGCCCCCCCCCCCTCCATCACCCCCTCCACATCAGCCTCCATCCAGCTCCATCCAAACATCTGCCCACGCCTCTGTCCTCTCACCCCCCCCCTCATTACCATATGTTTCTCTTCCTTTGAGGAGACAGACGAATGAAACAGAGCTGTGCATGGCGCTGTCCTGTCTGAAGGGACCAGCGAGTGAATCGGATGTAAACACCAGAGGAGCCGCGGCTGCAGCTCCTCTGCAGGGACACACGTGGAAAATGGACTAAATGGCACTTTAAGGCCAATTCCATTAGAGTCATCTTCCCTGATCGGCAGAAATGATTCATCTCAATTTGTGTTCGCATTCACCGTAAGCGTGTGACTCATGTTTGGTTAGGGCAGGTGCTGCGACGTGGACGCTCAGGGAGACCAGCACACACACACACACACACACACACACACACACACACACACACACACACACACGTACTATATCTGTGCCTCGCTCTCTCGCTCTCTCTCTCTCTCTCTGACATGCAGATACAAACAGTGGAGGAACACGTACACAGTGTATGCGCAGATCCGTTTTCCAGGAAGGCAGCGACAAACAAACAAACACGGCTGATGAAGGAAAAGATTCATCATCTCTTTCTAGCATTGATTCAAGTATGTTTGAGACTTTTTTAAACAGTGTACACTATTATTATTATTATGAAGACAATCAACATAATAATAATAATAATAACAAAAATATGAATAATAATAATGACATATACCAGTAGGAGCTTTCTTTGAATTCAAATGAGCTTGATTACCAATTAAATTAGATTATGCTACAGGGACATATAATGTACTGAATGTATATTGGTAAAATAGGATAAAAGGCAAAATTTCAAACATTTGAATGACATTGTCCTCACTCTTTATTATTTGTTATCTATTATTCGGTGTCTCATTGGGAATGTTTGTGGTCAAAATGGTATCTTGTGTATATTTTGTTGTATTTTCTCAGATTTGAAAGACAAATCAAATCAAACAGGAAACAGCTGCTCATAATGAACACACTCTCAGCTGAAGCTCTAACGGTTCAACCAGTGCTTCGATGGCCTTTGATCTGGTTTCACTCGCATGTATCATCCACACCTGTCAGGCCACATCCTCCTCTGTTACATCAGCGTATATACAGTATGTATATAAGATACTGTATAGTATATACTATACAGTATGTATATACTATACAGTATGTATATACTATACAGTATGTATACACACATATATGAGCTGTGGTCAAAGGGACAGAGTCCACTCTGAGCTTAGTACATGGATCAAAGTCAGGCAGCGGCCACGTCACTGGGAGTGGGGAGGTGGATCTGGAGAAGGTGTGAGGGTCTGCGCAGCTGTGACGAGCTGCTGTTCTCAAAGAGCTCAAACATCCCGTTCAGGGGGAAATGAGGACTTAGAGCCTGGTGCTCCACTCTGCTCTGCGCCACTCAGCTCCATCCAGCCTGCCTGCTGGATTAAAGCCTCTTTGCCCCTCTCAGCTCCACATGGACCCTGTTATCAATTAAGCAAATAGCTCTTTTAGTCAGGGCTGCTGGGTAACGTGCGGTTTCCATTGTTTTATCTCTTTGTTGTTTGTATTTGTTGCAGAATGCGCCCAAATCCCCGATCGCACCACCGTGCACATACGAGAGCGGCAGCAGACAGACAGACGCAGAGGCTCCACTCGTGTCTCGGGGGACACGAGACCAGCTGCACGTCGACAGACGGACCCCCGACCGGACGCACGGGGGGAACACAGCACGTGAGCGGCACCGACATCGGCCCGCATCTGTGGTTCCAGCACCCGGAGTTACCCCTGCGGGTCGTGCTGTGCCCTCACGGACTCACCAGGTACCACTGCTGGTTCCACATGGGGTCATCAAACAGCTTATCCACAGGACAGTCCCTGCAGCCCCCCAGGGACGCTCGCTTGCTGCGGTTCTTCTCGTACTGCTGCTCGGCCCACAGCACCTACACACACACACACACACACACACAGGAGGGGATATTCAGAGTGAGGTGATAGTCCACAGATCAGGGAGAGGAGAGGAGAGGAGAGGAGAGGAGGAGAGGAGAGGAGGTCGCTCACCCGATCATCCTCCGACAGCCGCCTGGTGATGTGGCTGGCGCTTCGTTTCATCCGGCGAGGATGAGCGCGGTGTTTGAAGAGGAAATGGTCCCTCAGGGCCCCAATCTGCATCCAGGAGGAGGAGGGAGACACGGCTGAATGTTTCATAGAGGAAAGACACAAGACCCTTCCACCCCCCCCCAACCCTAACCCCCCCCCCCGTGCTATTTCCAGTCAATGCCAGATCAGATAAACAGAAAAGGCTGATTCACTATTTCTATTAGTTTCTGCCTTCAAGAAAACAAGACACAACGACACAGCAGTCGGAGGTGAGTGTTCAGGCAGTGAGGCTACATGAGACGGATCCAGAACATGGTCAGTTGCCATAGTTGGTGACGTCCATCTTAGTGAATAAAATGTGTTTCTATGGAGATTCGAGTCTCTTTAATGACTTTAGACAAATGTGTGTGACGCGTCAGAAAAGAAGAAGAATAGACAGAATGTACAGTGAGCGTCTGTGTCCTCGGTTAATCATTGACGGCCGCTCGGAGCCACAGGTTCCATAAGAGCTAATGAAGCGGATGGAGACATATACAGGGCTGGGGGGGGGAGGGTGGGCGGGGGCAGTGGACATATATAAATATATACTGGCTGCCTGGTTGTTGTTTCTCAGAAATGAGTCATACACACCAATTACCATTACATGGTGATGGGTATACAGTGTGTGTGTGTGTGTGTGTGTGTGTGTGCGCGTGTCTGAGTGTGTGTGTGTGTGTGCGTGTCTGAGTGTGTCTGAGTGTGTGTGTGTGTGTGTGTGTGTGTGTGTGCCATCATAAAGGAAATGAGTGTCCAGGCTAATGGCCTGATCAGCACTGAAACAGCTGCACTGCTCCTCCAGCACTGAGTCCATGGACATGTGGCTGAGCGGGGCCCTTTAAACCACCTGTATGAAATGATGAGAACTGATCAAACAACAACACTCTCTGCCCATCTTCTGTTCTATGCCCCTGTGCGTAATTCTGCGTCAGAATGGGCCGTTCGGCTCGATGCCCCCCGTCTGTACCTGTCGGACCAGCTCGTAGTCCAGCTCCTTGGCGATGGCCTGGGCCGCCGACAGTCCTCCGGGGATCTCCACCGCCCACTCGTTCAGGTACTGGCGCTCCGTGTAGGGCAGCGAGCCCGTGGAGGTGCGGGGCAGCGAACCCATGGAGGTGCGGGGCAGCGCGGAGCTGAGGAGCGCAAAGACACAGCACATCACCGCCGGACGACATCTCACTTCCATGTCAGAGGGGGTTCGACCCGATGAGGAGAGCGTTGTGGTGTCGGATCCCCGAGAGGACGAAGCAGAAGGTGCTGATAGAAGGTAGATGTATGTTTTTAAATGGTTATCTTATTCCTGGAGCGAGCTGCTGCTGCTGCTGCTGCTGCTGCTGCTGCTGCTGCTGAGTGGGAGGGAGGGAGGGTCTGTGTGCTGCTGCTGCTGCTGCTGCTGCTGAGGATGAGGATGGGAAGTGATGAAGCGGAGGGAGGAGGAGGGAGGGGGGATCATACGTCAGGTTACGGGTGCTCTGACGTCAATTTGGCGTCTACCTCTGCTGGTGTGTTGGTTTGAATCCCCTGAAGGAGGAGGAGGGGATCAGGCTAAAAATACCCCAGGAGGAGGAGGAGGAGGAGGGAGAAACGTACATGATGGATTCATGTGCAATCAAACACTATTCTACATCATCACGTGACATACGATGTATCATTATGGGATGGATGCTTTCCTTAGTAACTCAATGGGAAGAGAGGGTCCATTTGTATATACATGAAAGAACTGTAAAAAAAAAAGATGTGTCGTGATGACGTCGAGAGAGAGAGAGAGAGAGAGAGAGAGAGAGAGCTTCAGCACCACGGACAGCTCCTCCTCCTCCTCCTCTCCTCCTCCTCTCCTCTCAGGAGTTGAAGGAGTGAAACACAAAGATGGTGTCTTCACCAGCTGTGGAAACTCTCTATATTTAAAGGTGCAGTGCGTCGGATTCAGTGACATCTGGTGGTGAAGTTGCATGCTGCAGCATGTTGTGCGCTAAGTGGGTGTGTGGGCTGAGTGTTTCCCCCTGTTGGCCTCCTGAAGGTTGTGATGCAGTTCATGTGAGACCATCATTGTGTAAACAAACACAACAACATGAGGCGTGCAGCACAAAAGGCCGAGTGTTTGAGCAGGAGCAGAATGAGCTCGTTGGCGATCGGGAGGCAAAGTTGTGTGGACACATGATGAGTGATACCTTTGTTCATCTGCTCGTGTGTAAACAGGTCTGCACCAGATCTGCAGCATAATCCACCTTTACCTAGCAACAGCTGTTTGCTTTGACCAGAGCGCGCACACACACACATGCACACACACACATTCACATAGGCATACACACACACACACACACACACACACACACACACACACACAGACGCACACACAGTAGCAGCACATCGTGGCAGCACACAAAACCAAACCAATGCACAGCTTTGTCAGATGAGGTCAGAGGTCAGACTGTGTGTTGTCAGCTAATGATTTTCCAGCTCAGGAGGCGAGACAGATGAAGAGGAGGAGGAGGAGGAGGAGGAGGAGGAAGAGGAGGAGGAAGAGGAAGAGGAGGAGGAGGAGGAAGAGGACGAGGGTCTCGGCTTTGAACAGGAGGATGACGCATGTGGAGCCAGTGACATGGAGCCACCTCCTCACACACTAACTGACCCTAAACCAGCTCCAGCTGGAGTCATGAAACCTCCTGATGCAGAAGATCTTCATCCCACACAAATCGTTTACAGCATCAGATGAATGACAATATATTGATTTGACAAAGTATGTCAATATGTCTCTTCTTCTTTGGGCATTATTGCAGAATCTGCAGAATGTACGTCATAGATGTAAACATTTGGACAGGACTGAATCATATGATTTATATTGTTATATAGATTATATTGAAAGCAGCAATAATGTGTACATTATTATAGAGACAGAATATATAGTATTTAAATATGAATTTCAATACATATGCCAACAACAAAAAGTTTCCGGATAAATTGATAAAAAAAAAACTAGAATATTAATATACTGGGTCTTCATTGTATACGAACGATATATTTTTGTTCAGTAAGCGTAGTAAATAATAACTTTACTTTAACATTAGAGTGGGTCTGCCCACATGGAGGCAGCCATGTTTAACCATTATGATGCAACGTAAAAACCCCTTTGTGTTTTTCACTGTGTCTGAAGGGAACAATGTGTTGATCTAAAATCTAAGAGGGCAACTAATAGGACCTCGGCAACTAGAGGAAAAGGGATGGGATGAGTGGTTCTTTACTGCCATCTGCTCCTGTACCACGAGATGTCTCAGATTCCACACACTGCACCTTTAACCCAGAGCCAGAGAGCTGCTTGTTACAAATGTATTCATGTGCATTCCTCTGGCTTTATGTTGAATTCCAGGCTCACTAACACATTTGTATTTGGGCACAAAGGCACGACGGTGAATGAATGTGTCCGTCGCTGACAACAGGAGGAGCACTGAGGGATAAGAGACATCAAAGGTTAAGAATCAGATCCTGAGGCTGAGGGCAAATGTCAGTGGTTATCAGAGGGGCAGCTCAAAGGTCAGCCAGCGATAGGCATCAACGTGCAGGTGATAGACCCAGGGCACCAATCATGAAGGAGGCAACACCGGTGCTATTATCAGGAGGCTACGCGCAGTCTGAAGGGCATCACAGGGCCGGACACAGTCTGCGCTCACTCATTCACAAACCCGTCACAACCACTGACGCACAGTGAGAGATGTCTGATAAGAGCCAATGAAACGGAGCAGGAAGCGCGGCGGAGCGATGACTTCCTGCTGTTACTGTTTGAAAAGTTTACTTCATTTTTCATGATAGAAAAAAATCAGACTAAAGGTGAAGAAACAAATGAGAAGACATTATTTTAGACAAGCCAGTGTATTTTCAAACAGATTATAATGTGCTAAGTAATTAATGATAAAGGGTTGGTTAAAATAAGGTCAATAATAACTGATGGTATAATTAAAAATACAGGATCCATTGGTTCCACTCATCACTAAATAAGAGCAGAATGATTTGGCTGTGAGACTGACCACTAGAGGGCAGCATGTCAGGTGCAAGTAACACATTCAAAACACAAGCAATATGAGTTTATATGAGTTTTTGAGAATATATATGAGAATTGGTTGGTTGGTTGGACGGTTGATTGATTGATTTATTGACTGATTGATTGCAGGTGCGTAGCAGTTGGGAAAATATTTTGTTTTAAATATTATTTGTTGATTTTATCCTCCAAATGCAGCATTTTTGTAATAATAAAACGGAGAGAATCACAACAACTTCTACTATGACCTCATATGTGACTATGTCACAATTCAAAGCAGCAATATTGGATTCACTGGCAGTTTGTCACTCAGAGATTTGCCTGTATGTACTTGTCGATGTGACAGTGACATGTTCCCGCCACAGGGGGGCGGCATTGTACTCGATAAAGAAGCCAAGAGGAGGAAGCAGGAGAAGAAGAAAGATTAAACGGGAGCGGCGGTGACTCAACTCTTCCTGGGCCCGTGGGGTGTGTCCACACCAGGACTCGAACCCACACACAGTGGACTCTCTCTCTGCCAGTGGAAACGTGCCCATGGGCAAACTTCAACAACTACACATGATTCAACTTGTGTGAGATACGTGAATTCGAGTGGATACACGCAAATGACACACACCTCCTCACGATTCCGTACTTTTACCCAAAATGGAGGCGTAATGATCCTGACTCACCGTCAGTGGCGCGCACACACACCAGTCAGCGGCCTCCGTCAGCGGGAGGGGCAACAGGGGGGGGGGGCAGACTGCTGCTCCGTCAGGACTCAGCTCACAGACCTGGATCAAAGAGCCAAGATGCCGCACAAGAAGAGAGGACACGGCCACCACAGACACAGCAGGGGGGAGGAGAAGGAGGTGAGTTGGTTTGAGCCCCATCTTTTCCCTCCTTTGCTCGGGCATGCCGGAAGTGGGCGGAAGCTGCAAAAAAAAAAAAATTGAAAAAAATTGAGAAGCTCCCAGAGAGAAGTTTGGAGTGTTATGTGGCGTCCACGTGTCCTGAGGAAAAGTAAAAGCTCAGGGAAACTGTGTCTGGTTGTGTTTTTGTTATTAAACTGTGATTCACGCTCCAATGAAAGGGTCAACATGTGTGACGTCACAGGGACCCCCAGCTGTAATGGGGCTGCAGTGTTTGTGGTGGATGTGTGTTTGTGCAGGATGCTGCTGCTGCAGGGTTTGTTTTTTTGCATTGCCCATCAATGTGTGTGTGTGTGTGTGTGTGTGTGTGTGTGTGTGT
>JAFBJT010111599.1:0-14452 GCA_016785325.1 Chascanopsetta lugubris
ATCATTATGACGTCATCTATGAAGCAAAGCCAAGCAAAATAATATGAAAACAAAAATAGAATAGAATAAAAGGAAATAAACAAAGAAAAACAATTCTAAATCTCAAAATAGAATAAAATAAAATAAAATAAAATAAAATAAAATAAAATAAAATAAAATAAAATAAAATAAAATAAAATAAAATAAAATAAAATAAAATAAAATGAATGAAATGAAATGAAATGAAATAAAGCCGAGCCAAACAAACTGGGGGGAAAATAAAACAAAACAATGCAAAACAAAGTTGAAAAAAGTAAAACTAAACAAAACTCATATCTTTGGTCCGGGTCAGAACAAAGCGACGGGTCCAGGAGTCTTTCATCCCCACATTCTTCAACAGTGGAACACAGAAGATGAATCTGAGCAACGTGTCCAGGAGTTAGTGTCGTGTGGAGCAGCTTGATTGAATTAAAGGGCCCGTGGGCGTCAGGGGGGACGTGTAATCATGTCCACATGACCCAGGGCTCTGGTTTTCAACCTTGGATTGTTCGAAACACATCTGCATTCTTCTGTAATCAGAGGAACCCGTTCCTCCCTGGTGATGAAGTGAGTTATTAAAGGTCGTTATACATTCGTCTCCGTTCGGGACCAAAAATATCCTTTTCTGGTTTTTCTTTCACGGTGAAGGAAACAGATCTGTGACGCAGCCGCTCAGGAACGCTCCGCCCACAAACCACAGGAATATCTCACATTCCTGCACCGAGTACGTCACACACACACACACACACACACACACACACACACACACACACGCACACACTCGACGTTACAAGTGAAACCTTGAATTTCCTCACACTTCAACTATTGATGACTCAGCATAATTGTTCCTGTAAGTCACAAAGTCTAAATACAAAATATAGTTTATTATTTATTTACTCATTGACGTTAAAAAGTAAACATTGTTCTTGTAATTGCATTTAAATGATCAAATAACCACAAAACGATGTCTATATAGGAGCATGTACGGAGGTTTAGTGACATCTGCTGGTGAAGTTGCATGTTGCAGCTGGACAGCGTGCACTTCCTCTGCCGGAACACAAGGGGGAGTTTGTGTAATGTTTTTGTTTATTGAAAAAAAAAAAAAAAGACTCATCGAGAGGATTTTAACAAATGATTGTTTATTTTCTGATTCAGAGACAATCTCGCCCGTGAAGTTTCGTCCTCATGTCAAATCAATGTAGATAAAGTCTCCACATTACAGAGGAAAGTCTAAAGCAGCAGAAATACATAAGAATATTAATTAATAAAGTTTCATCGGCAAAAGCAAAAATGTCTCAGTTTAACTCAAAGTTCCCATCAAACAGATAAATAAGAGAAAAGAAAAATAAAGTCAAATCTCAATTGTCAGTAAAATCAAACAAACTAAAACATTTGTACAATTAGTCCAATTTCAGCTGAGTTGGCTAAAGATAGAAGCTAATTGCTGATTAGCATTGCGCCGTTCCAGCTTTTTGACCGTCCAGTTCTTTGAGCTTTAAGCAAAAATAAAAAATAAAAATAGGAGTAGATAATACAAAAAATATAACCGTCAGAAAACGGAAATTTTAAGGAAATAAAAGAAATGTTTTGAAAATGAACATTTCTAAGTTAGGAAGGTTTTTTTTAAAAACAACACAGAAACAATTATTCCCACGAAGTCCATGATTAACATTTATCATGAGGGAACTATCCTTTGTAGTGACACCTGTGGTGACTGTGGGGAATGCGCCATTCATTTTGTGTCATTGGAAATAAATAGCGATTTTAAACAAAAAAAATTGCGCAATGCACCTTTAAATATGCTCTCTATCATTAATATGGGCGACGCAGCACAACTGTCTCCCGTCAGCATGAAAACCTTTAAGTGCTAAAACATCCTCTAACTGTTCCTGGAAGTACTTGAAGTACTTGAAGTTCTTGAAGTACTTCAAGTACTTCAAGTACTTCCTCGAGCTGAGGACGTGTTTGAGAATCTCATCAACTTCACATCGTTATGTTTCATAAACACTCGTGTATCAACTGGACAAATTCATCTACGAGCTACTGCTTCACTGTTTCACTGTTTCACTGCTTCACTGTTTCACTGCTTCACTGCTTCACTGTTTCTGGTTCTTCTGTTTATGAGCAGGAAGTAAAACATGGCCGTGTGTGAACTCAGAGATGATCGTGATGCCACGTCCGTCCGTCTGCCGCTGTGTGAAAAGACTTGGAGAAGATGAGCTGAGGGGGGAGGGAGGGGGGGGGGCAGGAAAAGGGGCGGGGCATTTATTCATCAGTCACATTCAGACCAAGTTAAAAGATATAAAGTGTTTCAAGTTGATCATTGTCAATTTGTGATGACAGTAAAAAGAAAAACAGCACAGGCATTGGTGGAAAAAGCTGCAGTTCACAGAGTGGCCACCAGAGGCTGATTCCAGAAGTGAGTCTCCTCAGACTCACGTTACAAAGATCAATCAGTTGTGTCAACGTTTTCTAATTGGCTAATTTTCATTCTATCCAGGTCTGAAATTGTGCATAACTAAGGGGCGTGGCCTCTTGAGTGACACCTGGGCCGACCTGTTGTGGACAGCACCATAGGCCCCACCCCCGGCTCCACCTGTGCTCCGCCTCTTGAGTTTGAGTGGTTGTGTCTCGTGTGCGTGTTCTCACCTCATCGCAGCCGGAGCATCGGGGCCACGCCCTCTGGCAGTAGTGTCGTCCGCAGAACAGCCTCTGATTGGCCCAGAAGTAAACCAGGTCCACCAATCCCTGGCCACACTCGGAGCACACGAAGCAGGTGGGATGCCACAGGGCGCGGTGGTATCCCGCACGCTCGGCGTAAACTGCTGGACTCCCCTCGGCAAACTCGCCATGGCAACTGGTGCATCGCTGAGGACAGAGAGAGAAACATCACAGAGTTCAAGAGGAGGTGACTTTTATTATTATTTTTAATTCATAATTCTTATATATTTTCTAGTTTTATTATAGTTTTGCTGCGCAGGACTGTTCTGAAGAGGCAGAGACGATCGACAAACTAATCCAGCACTTTTTGATTGAATCTCTGAAGTGATTTAGCGAAACCTTTAAAGTGTTCGAATGCAGCAGTACCACTGAAAACCACAGGGGGGCAGCATAATTATGAAGATTATGAAGGGAAGAATTCAATATTGGCATAAACGTGGCAGGAGTCATTAAAGGTCTGTTACAACAACATGCAACTTCACCTCTCGATGCCACCAGATCTTACACACTGCACCTTTAATACTCTCCACTCACATATCCAGTCTGTGTGTTGTCCTCTGTTCCGTTAGTGGAGCCGGCAGCACCGGAGGCGCCATTGTTGTGGTCCTGCTGCTCCGGAGCCTCGCTCTTGTCCTTCGCCTCCTTCGCCGTCCTCTGATTGGCCGCCTCCCTCAGAGCCCCGCCCTCACCGGGCAGCGCCACCTCGCCGACCCCCAGCGCTTCCTGTTTGTAGCTCTTCACGAACAGCAGCATGGAGGAAATCTGCGGAGAGACAGCGGGTCAGAGGCGGGAGGGAGTGCAGGGTCCTGCTGGTGCTGGTCTCGGCAGGTACCTCCTCCTCACTGCTCAGGCTCTGACACCTCATGGGGTCCTGGTCGTGGACCGGCAGCTGGTTCCGGAGCTGCCTGCGTCTCTCCAGCGCTCCGTCCGTCCCCGAGACCGGGCGTCGACTCTCGGGGATGAGCTCCATGTACTGCATGGCCTGAGAGGGGGGGGCGGGGTTTAGTCTCTGCTGTGTTTGTGTGTTTGTGTGGCCTCCACGGCAGAAGGGGGCGCTCTTCACCACATGATACTCTCTCTCTCACAAGCTGCCGCAACACCCGCCCCTTCCGGTCTGAGGTGACGTCACTGCGGTGGTCACAGACCAACCGACCAATGGCAAGAGACTCTGCCGACAAAAACATCTTTCACGGCGGATCCCGTTTGTTGCTCTTGTTTGTTCTCGTCTCGCTGACCTGTGATGATGTCATGGATGTGGACCAGGTGTTGTCTGTGACACAGTGTGTGTGTGTGTGTGTGTGTGTGTGTGTGTGTGTGACACAGAGATCTGTCTCAACAAGCTGAACCACAGAATGCTGAGTCATCACTGTCATCATGGTAATGACAGGTTGTGAAAGCTGAAACATCCCAGAGTCGGATCCTCGTGGAAACTCAACTTAACTTAACTCAAGTTAAAGTCAAATCAACTTAAACTTAGCTCAGGTTCGATCAACCCAACAACAAACCAACATAACAAACATCAGAGCGTGATGCTGAGTTTGTGTGGATGATAAAGATTGTAAATTAATTCATTAATAATCTCAACTCAACTTACAAAGTTAAACTAAAGTTAAAGTTAAAGTTAAACCACTACATTTAACTTTGACTCAACCGAACTGAGCTCAGCGAAAAAAGCTAGACTGGAGTTAGCTCAGCAGCTAAATTCAATCAAATTACAATTTTTTTTAAAGTAAAGAAAAGTAAAATAAAATAAAATAAAATAAAATAAAATAAAATAAAATAAAATAAAATAAAATAAAATAAAATAAAATAAAGTAAAATAAAACAAAATAAAATAAAATAAGATAAAATTTAAAAAATCAATAAATAAATAAAATAAAATAAAATCAACCATCTAAAGTGTTCCTCACCAGTTTCTGGTTGAGCCCCCCTGGCGCCCACTCGTACGTTGTGGTGCTGAAGGTCGGGTCTTTGCGCGACACCACCGGATTGGTCACGATCATGCGGTTCCTCTTGTACATGCGGAGGCCGCCGCCCCCCTTCACCTTCACCGTCAGGTACGCGCAGGGCGAGTCGGCCAGCAGGCGTCCCATTCGCCGGTCGTCCTCCAGGTCGTCCCCGGGGGCGTGGCCTGCCGTGCTGCGGCCGCAGGTGGGGCAGGTCTTCCTGAGGAGAAGGTGAAAGGTGAATGAAGCTCTCCTCCGCTCATCGAGGAACCAGAGGAATCATCTCGACCCAAAGACTCGGTACTGAACCTCCAGGAGTGAGACTGGAATCCAGAGCAGCTCTCCTCACACACAGACACTCCTCCTGCAGGCTGCGTCACCGACAGCTGAGAGTGAGACACACAGAGAGTGAGACATCAACAGAGTGAGACATCAACAGAGTGAGACACACACAGAGTGAGACACAAACAGAGTGAGACATCAACAGAGTGAGACACAAACAGAGTGAGACACACAGAGAGTGAGACAAACAGATAGTGAGACACACAGATAGTGAGACATAAACAGAGTGAGACATACAGAGAGTGAGACACAAGCAGAGTGAGACACATAGAAAGTGAGACACACAGAGTGAGACAAACTGAAACACACAGAAAGTGAGACACACATAGAGTGACACATGCACGGTGAGACAGAGTGACACATGCAGGGTGAGACACACAGAGAGCGACACATGCAGAGTGACACATGCACGGTGAGACAGAGTGACACATGCAGGGTGAGACACACAGAGAGTGACACACAAACAGGGATGATGAGGATGAGAGAGGAAGTTTTGGGTGAGGAGGAATTTAGTACGATTCTCAGGAAGAGTGGGAGGATGAGTGGGGAGTGACACACACACACACACACACACACACACACACACACAGTTTGAATGATCTCACTGGTACACCCATGATAATGACATACTCATGAAACTTCCAGGATCCACCTCTCTCTCTCTCTCTCTCTCTCTCTCTCTCTCTCTCTCTCTCTCCCTCTCTCTCTCTCTCTCCACATGATTCTATTCTATTCTATTTCTATATTTATCCACAAACTCAGGAGGAAGCTCCGTCTAAGTGGTTGGATGAATGTTGTTGGTTGTCAGATTGGAGGAGGAGAGAGGAGCTGACATTAGAGGTGATGAGGACAGGAGTGTGTGTGTGTGTGTGTGTGTGTGTGTGTGTGTGTGTGTGTGTGTGTGTGTGTGTGTGTGTTGGTGAGGTCACTGATGAGCCCGTGTTGAAAAGGTCACCGTGGTGACAACAGAGAGAGAAACAGCTGAGAGCTTCATCTCGTCCCTGTGGAACTCGCGGCCTCTCACTCTGTTTGTTATTGTTGTTTCCACACGGACCACACCTCCAATCACCAGCCTCCTGATTTGCATAATCTCTCTCTCTATTATATATATTTATAATGTATTAACAATTGAATGTTATGAATATTAAATGAATATATGAATAGTTACGACTTAATACCAGATACAAATATGTATACAATCATTTTCCATATCAATTTATTAGATAATAATCATGTTTTGTCTTTGTTTTTTTTATCTATTGATTGCAAATCCTTCATTTTATATTTGTCACAGAAAATATAGATATTTTTAAAACAATATTTAAATTATATATGCAGGCAACAGCATTTTTTTTTTAATAATCTAAAAAACTATAAATGTATATCTCAAAAATGGATGACTACTTAATTAAAACTGTTGTAAAATGTTTTTATATTTTAAACTTGAGATTGAAAAAAATGTAAACGACAGAAATCCGACTCATATTTCCGGGAAAAGAGAGAAATGCGTCGCTGAGCTCGCGTCTATATTTAGGGCTCAGATAAGACCAGTATGTTGTCGTCAGGTCAGAGTGGGCGGAGCTTCGCCCAGCGACTCCAAACATGTGGACTATGTGAAGGGGAAAGTGGCGGAAACGCTGTGAGATAAGAGGCTGGAGGTCACCGAGTGGCGAGAGGAGCCAATCAACAGCTCCCTCCATTTTGGGAGGTCTCCATGATTTATTTAAAGGTCCAGTCTGTTGGATTTAGCGAAACTTTTTCTTGGATATTTCATGAGCGCATCAGAAAGTATGACACCAGGAACGGGTCCTCACCACTAGAGGCCGCTGTCTGGCACCACATGTTTTTGTCTCTAAAGTCTACACACTGGACCTTTAATATGGTCTGATTTGACGAACACGTAACTTGCAGTTCCACTATTTGGCCACTAAGCCCATCAACGTCCACCAGAGACGTATTAGATGAAGACGTTTCCAGAATGTATTTATGATGTTTTTGACAAAATAAACCCACAGTCGAGGATTTTTTCAGGGCTGGGAATCAAACCCACAACCTTCACCACATCACATATGAATGTGTGTGTGTGTGTGCGTGTGTGTGTGTGTGTGTGTGTGTGTGGTGGGTTATTTCCATCCTGGTGATGGCAGCTTTTCCATCTATTCAAAGCAGCAGAGGACGGGAGAGGACGGGGGGATGAGATCCAGGACAGGTGACACTGATCCAGCAGGTTGTGGGGCTCAGACCCAAGTGAGCTGGATCTGAGGGACATGGATTCCAGCAGCAGCAGCAGCAGCAGCAGCAGCAGCAGCAGGACAATCGAACCCTGAGGTCATGTGTCAGCATCAGCGACTGAATTAGAAACTGGAGGTGAAGGCGGCGCAGGGATTGGTCCTCACTCTGAGGGACACGTGTGGACGCGTCAATCAAGAGTCCGAGACAGACGGGAGAGAGACAGACTGCTGACTCATCCGTCTGATGTCACTGTTTTGCTGAATCTTCTCTTGCTTTGCTTTGCAAGAGTTTGCTTTGTTTTCTTTGCTATGTACTTTAATTTTGCTTTGCTTTTTAATTGATTTAGTTTTGCTTTTTAATTTAGTTTTGCTTTGTTTTGAATTGTTTTGCTTCACTTTTTTAATTTTGGTTTTGCTTTAGTTTCTGGTCCGAAGCACAAATCCACTGTGTTTTGGAGCATGAGGTGAAAGTCGTGATGCATTGACATTATCAAGGAAACCAGGTTTCAAGAACATCGAAACCTGCTTTAAAACATTTTAGTTAACGATACAAATAAAGTGTGAAATGTCAGATCACATGTTCAACAGATTCTTTATAGAAAGAAAATGAAGATGAGTCATTCATCAAACAATTCTACGCCTCATTTACATAACTTCATGTTGAGCTCCATTCGTTGTATTTTTACTTTTGGATGATTTTCATATTGCTGCGTCAACATGTCTCTCCACATCTCGATCAACAGTTGGTTGACCTCTGACCTCAGACCTCTGACCTCCACCTCACAAAGCAGAAGAAGATGTTCAGTCTTACCTTGTTCATGGCTGAGCTCAGGTCCATGGCGGCTGCAGGTTCGAATCCTCGGCTCCTCTCTCTCTCTCTCTCTCTCTCTCTGCCTCAGCTCCTCCAGAACAATGGGACTTTAAATTCCTCTCCTGTGGACCACACTTCCTCCCTCTCTCTCTCTCTCTCTCTCTCTCTCTTCCTGACTCCGCCCACAGTAACTCAAATCCACCCTCAGCCTCTCTTCCCTCCTTTCATCCTCCAGCAACCACACAACAGAAAAACACCCAAAGTCTCTCTTGGCTTTTAAGTCTCAATTTTACTTCCTGTTTTCATCGACACCTCCCTCTTTTTAACTCGTTCACTTGTTTTAATTAATAATGAACTTTTCAACAACTTTTTCCAACATTTTCCAAAGTCCAAACTAAATCCCAAATTTCTCCTCCCTCCTCCTCCTTGCTCTGCCTGCCAGAGAAACATTCATTCATTCACTTTTCATCCACCTCTCTGTAAAAAGTTCCAGCAGCAGCCACCAGGGGCCGGGGGGTTTAAAGAGGCAGCAGCTGAGTTGGACTCTGTACCTGGAGCAGCGAAGCCTGACGGAGGCTGTTTGTGTTTTTAATCTGAGACAAAGACCACCGGAGCCCTGAGGGATTCCCTGCTCTCGCTCTGCCAGCCAATCACAGCCCAGAGCCAACCGGAGCTCCACCAATGGCAAGGTCAGAGTCCTCCACCTCCTCCTCCTCCTCCTCCTCATACTGAGCGGTTCAGAAGAATGTGGTCGACCGCTGTTCCAAAGCAGAGCCCGAATAATTCACCTCACTTTCCTGAGCTGCTTCCTGAGCTCTGTGCCCGACGCTGCCCTTGAGCAAGACACATCGAGGTTTGTGTGGCCTCGGGTTTACTTATGTGCACATCTCTGGGGCGGCACTTTAGGGGGCGCTGTGGTTGAGTTTCAACTTGGATGCGATTAGACCTTTAATGTTTAATGCACTTCCTGTTTTCATGGTTAGTGCGACAGCTGTGAAGCTCCGCCCCCATCATATAGCTGTATATAACTTTTAATCTCCATGTTGTCAGGACGACTCACTGCCAGTTTGAAGCCAAACTGAAAATGGCCATCAAATTCAAAATGGCCAACTTCCCATTAGGTTTAGAGGAACGTCCCCAGAAGATTTATTTCTATTATCGAGAGGAAACACGTGAACTAAACTTCATGCGAGTGGATTTAACGCATTTCCAGGGCCGAGTCTGAGGCGGCGCTGTAGAGGCAGTTGGCCCCGCCCATTTACAACGAGATGATAAAAACAAGAAATACAAAAAGAAACAAGAGGAGACGCCTGAATGAAAATGTCAGATTATATTATTCTCTTTAAAAAAAACTTTTTCACAACAGTTGACTTCATTCATACCGACACGAGGTGGTCACATGTTCAGCATCATAAACGCCGTGACATCACCACCACAGAACCACAGCGTGTTCAGAGAAGTGACGTCAGCTCATCTACGGGTTCAACTTAGCCAAACGTTTCAAAACCATTCGCTTCGTTGCCACGTTAAACTTCATTTGTCCGTTTCAAACAGACTTTTCACATAATTCGTGTCAAAATGTCCGACACTGGTTTTTTCCAGCAGCTTCAGTCGAGCGGTCGAAGGTCACGGTCGAAGTGTTGGTGCCGTCTCGAAACCCACACCCAGAATGATGCCACACTCTTACAAACTGGACTTTAAACTTTATATCGCTACTTTGATCTTTGCGCTGAGCAGCGAGGAGTTTGGCGTTGAAGCAGTTTTCATGATTCCGGAAAAATTCAGTTGAACTTCCATTTTCACAGACAATAAAAAAAAAAATTACAAAAAACATACTATACCTCTGAATTCCCCCACGGCTGACTCGGTGTCAGTGAGCGCCCTCTGCTGGAGCGAGGAGCAAACCGCCCCAGACGGTCTCACGAGCTTCTTAACTGAATCACAGTTTGATTATGAGCTTTTCCCCTGATTTTCCAAACACATGATTAAACTTGGAATGAACCACCGCAGCGCGGTCAGAGCTGGACCGAGTCCCAGGAAACGTAAATGCATAGTGAATCTGAGCGGCCGTGGTCGCGCCGCTCCCTGCGGCCTGATTTACGGTTGGATACGAAGACCCCGCGCCGCCACCTAGTGGCCTGGCGGCGCAATCGCTGTGCACCAGTGAAACACCGGTTCACAACCCTCACGACGACGACGCAGGATGATCCCAGAAGTCAGGTTTAACCACCTCATCCGTTAACGGCATCCCCTCCACCAGCCCCGCCCCCTCCCCCGCCCCCGCCCCCGCCCCCTCCCCTTCCCTCACTGTATTCTATGTAAAAAATGTCCAAGTGTTTTACCTGAAGTTCAATGAGCTCGACTGATGGAAGGTGCAGCGACGCAGGGCAAAATTATTTTGATAAAGGAAATACACTTCTTCTTCTTCTGCTTCTGCCCGTCTGTTCCTCTCTCTGGCACAGTTTGGACATTCAGCTGAGTTCATACAAATTAAACTAAACAAACAAGGCCTTTGTGGCGCTCTGGCCCCGCCCCCACAGCTACATGATGATCCGTGGCTCGGGGACGGACTCGTTGATGGACTTGTGAGGCAGGACGTTGGCGCCGTTCAGGTAAAGCTCGTCGTTCACGATCACGTCCTCCCCCAGAACCGTCACGTTCTCCATTCGGACCTGGCGACGCACAGAGGGACGAGTCAGCACTGGTTGCAAAACATGATTTGTGCAGAATGAAGGGGGCGTGGCCTCTTGAGTGACACCTGCAACCTTCTGCGGCTGCTGCTACAGCACCATGGGTGCGGCCCAGCTCGACCTGTGCTCCGCCCCGTTGCCCATTTTTGGATGAACCAGGAAGTGGGAGGTGAGGTGCTGCGCTCTGCACCAACCCACGACCTCGGGTCACGACCCTCTACTTACCCACTGACCAACGGAGGAGCTCCAGCCCACGATGCAGCTCTCCAGCCAGGAGTGCGAGCGGACCCGCGACCCCTTCAGCACCGTGCAGCGCTTTATCCTCACGCCGTCCTCGATGACCACGCCCGCACCGATGGTCACGTTGGGGCCGATGGTGCAGTTCTGCCCGATCTGAGCCGTCGGGTCCTGCGGAGAGGGATCACGATGAGGAGCCGTTCGTTTACTCGCCGCAGCCACAAAGCGGCTTCAACGAGCTGCTCTCACCACCAGGACGTTGCCGAGGAAACCGGGCCCGGTGTGGAGCCGCTCGGGGGCGTGTTGTCGCACCGACTGCAGGTACATGCACATCCCTGTCAGGAAGTCTTTGGGCTGACCGATGTCCATCCAGAAACCTGCAGACAGATGAGCATAATAATAAATGAAGGATTTTTCGGTTCTCGTCGGTCGTCATCTCACGGGTGAAAAAGCTGGGAGCTGCTCAGCGGAAACTCTGGCGCTACAGATCGGACCTGCAGCCGAGGACCAGCAGAGTCAGAGGGAGGTGGAACTCTCATGGCTCAGCTCAACCCTCACAGAGGGAGGTAGAGAAGCACCGATTACAGATGTTAAAGGTGGAGGGTCCAGACTGAGTGATGAGTGTTGTTGTTGTTGTTGTTGTTGTTGTTGTTGTTGTATCAGTGCTTCTCTATGAACCACTCCTCTCCACAGCTACACACTAGAACAAACCACTTACGTCTGGTTGAGCTGTGAGCTGCAGGGACCAAAGTGATCACAGACACATTTTGTGTTATCATGTTTTCACGGTTTCTAATGTCAATAAAACAAAACAACATGTGGCAAAGCTAAATAAAAGAAACAATGATGTGGTGGTCGTCATGGTTACCTTGCAGCTCCATGGCGTACAGGTGTCCCTCCTCTGCCATGACAGGAAATATCTCTTTCTCTATGGACGTGGGTCTCAGCTGCTCAGACGGAGACGACCACAACGTAAGTAAGAAGCTTCGTGATGCGTCATCATCATTCCAGACTGAGTCTCACCTGGATCCTGCTGAGCATGCTGGGATTGAAGATGTACATCCCTGCGTTGATCTTGTTTGAGACAAAGACCTGAGGTTTCTCCACGAAGCGATGGATTCTGCCACTTTCCGCCTCAAACACCACCACGCCGTACTTCGAGGGCTCCTCCACCCGAGTGACCTTCACACAAACAACGCTTCCTTTCGCATCATTTCAACACTGAATGTTTGAATCTGACCACGGCTCCTTCTGGACCCTGCGTCTGTCTGAGTCTGTCTGCGTCTGTCTGAGTCTGTCTGAGTCTGTCTGAGTCTGTCTGAGTCTGTCTCTCTCACCACGATGGTTCCCTCTCTGCCGTGGTTCCGGTGGAACTGCAGAAGATCTTTGAAGGGGAAATCACAGATGACGTCCGAGTTCAGGACAAAGAACGGCTCGTTGTCCACGTCCAGGAGCTGCCGAGCCAACGCCAGGGGGCCCGCTACACACACACACACACACACACACACACACACACACACACACACACACACACACACACACACACACACACACACACGTGTCAACGTCTCACTTCTATTCATTTCATTTCTATCACAGTCCTGATGGATCAGATTCTCGTAAAAGAATCTCACCTGTTCCCAGAGGCTCCGTCTCATGAGACAGTGAGATACGAATCCCGAGCTGAGGCGATGAACACAGAGACGTTCAGGACACAGCCACAAAAGACTCCATCATCATTATTATTATTATTATTATTATTGTTATTATTGTTATTATTGTTATTATTATTATTTAGCCTTAGATTTTGGAAAAGGGCACAGGAAGTGCGTCACCCATTCACATTCAATGTGTGCCGTTTATGTTGTTTGTCAAACGTACTCTCTTCTCCTGGACCTTCATCTCTCTCTCCAGCAGCTCTGACATGTAGCTCACCGCGAGCACCACATGGTCCACGCCAGCCTACACACACACACACACACACACACACACACACACACACACATCATTTTCTCTAAAGATGAGAAATCCGAGAGCTCAACGCGACACATGATCCGTTCAGCTGAAACCCCCCGTGGGCGTGTCCTCCCCCGTACCTTGACCAGCGCCTCCACCTGGTGCAGCAGGATGGGTTTGTTGCAGAAGTCCACCAGAGGTTTGGGGACGCTGAGGGTGAGTGGGCGCAGCCGGGTCCCGTAACCCCCCACCAAGATCAAAGCCTTCATGCTTCTGGGAAGTTATGGACCAGAGGCAGCCTGACGAGGAGAGTCATCACAGTCTTTTAGAGTGTTGCATTATGGGTAATGTACTCGCACCCTGATTCTGTTCCTGTGAGACCGAGTGTGTGGTCGATAGAGTGAGTCACCTCAGCCTTTGTTCCTCCAGTTGAACCTGCAGGAGAATCCACAGACCAGTGGAACATGTTCTGTTGCATAAGAGTAAATACTCTCACACAAGCTACATTCATGATGAGAGAGCCAATGCTGAGCATCCGGCTCAAAGGTCACGCCCACACGCACGTACACACACACACACACACACACACATACACGCACAGATACACATACGCACAGACACACACATATAGACACGCACACACACACAGGCATAGACTGGCATGTAAATATACCAGAAACACATTTGACAGGTGTGGTACTCGTGTGACAATGTGGTAGTAACTGGAGTGAGTACTTCAGTAGTATACTACTAAGTACTCTTATATGATGATTAAGCACTCACACACTGATGTAGTATTGACTAGAGCTGCAGCTATGGATTCTTTTTGTAATCGATTCATTAAACCATTATTTGAACAGACGAGAAGAAATAGTACAAATGTGGGAAAGACGTGTGAAAAAGACGAAACGATCATCACCCGATATTTTCATGTCTAGGCTCCGATGGTGAGGGTGAGTTGATGCAGACAATACGCAACTTCAGCAGAAGATGTCACCTAATCTCACACACTGCACCTTTACATCGGACCGAGGGACCCCGCAGGTTGTGAAGCAGCGGTGTCATGCAGACGAACCGTGAAGGACCCAGAGATCAAGATGAACTCATACATTTATAACGTGTGTATCGTTATTGAACGTTCTATGTAACAGGGAGTGGATCCCTCACCTGTGACCTCAGGTTTCTAACCCCCCCCCCAGTTTTCCCTGACCCCTGCTGAGTCTGAGGACAGAGGATGTTACCCT
The DNA here is from genome assembly GCA_016785325.1 of Chascanopsetta lugubris. Lineage (NCBI taxonomy): Eukaryota > Metazoa > Chordata > Actinopteri > Pleuronectiformes > Bothidae > Chascanopsetta > Chascanopsetta lugubris. The sequence continues at coordinate 14,197 of JAFBJT010111599.1, forward strand.
GTGAAGCCCTGACAGACAAACTGGGATTTGTGAATTTGGGCTGTAATAAAATGTGATTAATTGATTGATTCGAATAATGGATTCAGGAAAATTGAAATTGATTTTTTTTTTAATCAATGAATGATTTCAGCTCACTTTTTTTTTACTGTGCACTAAAATATACAGTCACTACATACTGTTACAGTGTGTAGTGACTGTATATTTCTATATAATACTCGTGGATTGAATATAGTGTATTCATGAAGTAATAGGTTGC
>JAFBJT010111600.1:0-20495 GCA_016785325.1 Chascanopsetta lugubris
AGACACTTCTGCAGTATCGTCTAATGATAGTCAACTGAGACAGTGAATGCATGTCAAAATAAAGCAGACCTTTGCAGAGGTAAATCATTTCTAATTACTCATTTACACAATTTACACTTTCAGCTATGTATATGGTCAGATTAAAAAGGTCGGTACATTATTTGTGCAGCATTTTCTAACCAAATATGTCTGCATAAACTGCAGTTGTCAATGTCCTAAATAGTAAAGTGGACTTTACCGCAGTCACAATACAAACAACTCCTGTGAGTTGATGCCATGTCGCCTCTAACACGTTAGCTGTTAGCATTAGCTTACCTGTGTACATTGTCCCTGGGAACCAGTTCTTCCGAGCACCTTCGTGACCTGAAAGTAAAACATAGTTGGGTGAACATTACACCTTCAGGAGGTATATGTCTGGTGTGGTCACCACACACAGCCCGGACACATGGAACGGAGCATGTGGGAGCTGACTACAGTACGAACAGGCCTCCATTATGGAGACACGAGAGCCGAGCGACAGTGAGCCCATCTGTGTTTTAATTCATCAGTTAGCTTCGATATTTCGGCACCGCGTGAGACAGTAGTACTTCATCTAGCTGAACATCCCTTTACTTTGGTTCATTTCGTCGATTTCAATGGTTTTCTTACTCTGGCGAGCTTGATCGGCTGCACGCGGCTGGCGTCCATGTTGTCGGGTTAGACCGGAAAGGAAGTTACGTAGTGGACGGACGGCATATATCCAGAATAAAATGTTTTATTTTGATGAAGTTCTGTCCTTTGAATCAAAGGAATGAGCTTTTGTTTCCCCGACCATAAAATTATAAATTAATAGAACAAAGCTGTGTTGTGACACGAAAAGAGAAAAATAAAGACATTTTAAGATTTAACTTTATGTCGGAATTCTACTTCCGTTTGCTTGGTTGGGAAATACCATCAACACACACAGGGGGAGGAAACTTGAGCTATACCATTATTCTCTTCATCAGAGTAAAGTCATGTAATATAATATACGATGATATAATATAATGCAATAGTATGATATGATATGATATGATACAACAGAGCAGAACAGAACGTGATAATATTGTATATTTTATTATATAATATTACATAACATCCTTGTGGATAACATGATCGCTATGGGTCTAATCTACAAATGTTTACAGCTATTTTCTATTTTTACAGAACATCATTTCATGTGTGAATGTTATTTTCAGTTGGCTTTATTTTGAAATGCCAAACTGCTCATTATCCCTGTAAAGAAATTGGAGGAATTCACTGGGTATGATGGAATGTGTTTAAAAAGTAAAGAATGAAAAAACATAAAAACACATACAAATATAATAACCACTATATCAAAATATAGAGAAAATATAAAATAAAATTATAATAAAAAAAATTAAACCCATTTTTTAAATTTGGTGTACAAGCCCTGTCTGTATTTTATCACTGCAGAGAAGCTATGGCAGAATGTGACTAACCTGTGTAATCTACCTTTATCAGGGAGTATGACCTTCCTATTTGAAATCCCTCCACAGCCTTGTTAGAGATGTAACGCAGCCATCACACCACTCTCAGAGCTCAAAGCCTTAAATCACAACACTAATCCTCGTGAACAGTATTTTTAACTTGCGTTTGAACTGAAAGAACAGCAATAGGATTAGAAAATCAGTGACGGGACTGAATCCCTAACTCATGCAGTTGATCTTCTTGCATGCTGAGACACAAGCACGAGAGCTCTCTTTCATCTGAGTCTCGACCTGCAAGCTGCATGTTTTAAAGGACCAGTATCGCTGGAGACCTGGTGGAATATTGTTGCTTTTGTCTGACTTGATCCTCACAGAACTTTTCACTAGGCTTGTCTCCTAAGGATCTGTCACCATGGCGACTATAAGGCCAAAGTTAAAGGTGCTGAAAAAGCGACGCTCCAGCCTTTTTGCGACCATAAAGCGGGAGAAGAGTTTCTCACAAAGCATAGACGAGCAGGAGGCCGAGTTCCCGTTCTCACAAGACAGCTCGGTGAAACCATGGACATCTATGGACAACCTCGACGATCCCGATGGGAAGAAACGACCAAAACCAGAACCGAAGAAAGAGGTGCCGAAGTCAAGGAAACCAAACATTGTCAACCTGAACGTGGGCGGGAGGGTTTTTCACATCCCGAAACATTTGGTCCTGCGATACCCGAAAACCAGGATTGGTGTCCTTGCCCTCTGTGACGATCCTGTCAAACGTCTGACCCTATGCGATGATTACAATGTCCAGAACAACGAATTCTTCTTTGACAGGGACCCAATGTTCTTCCACTACATATTCCACTTTTACTGCAGCAATGTGCTGTGGGTGATGGACAGCCTTTGCCCTGTCAACTTCGAGGAGGAGATGTCATTCTGGGGCCTGAAACTGAAGGACACTCCAAGGTGTGTTACCGATCCATGATACACGTCTCGATTTGTGTTTTATTTTGTGTTTGGTGTGTGAATTTGAAGTGTGATTTTAAATACAGTCCCACAATCTGCTCCTCAGGTGCTGCCGCATTCTGTTTGAGGAAAAAGTGGATGACATCAGAGACCAGCTGAAGGTCAACCAGGAGCTGATTGACGAGATTAAACCTCACCAAGACGACGAGGGCTACAAGAACATGTTCATGGGGAACCTTCGGAAAGCCCTGTGGGACTTGATGGAGAATCCCTACTCCTCACTTTCAGCGAAAGCGTTTGCTGTGTTTTCCAGCCTTTTTGTGCTCATCTCTATCGTTGCCATGACAATGAACACAGTGAAAGAGCTCAGGAATTATAAGATTGCTAGCAGAACCTACATGGAGTGGGTGGAGATCGCGTCCATCCTTTTCTTCACGTCGGAGTACTTCCTGCGATTGGTCACCACGTCCGACATCAAACACTTTTTGAAGAGCGCCCTGAACTTTGTGGACGTGGTGGCCGTCATGCCGTACTTCATTCAGCTGGTGTTTGAGGCCTTTTTCATAGACGCAGAGGACATGAGCGCGCAAGAAGATTTAAAGGCTATGGCCAGAGTCAGCAAAGTCAGCAAGCTGCTGAAAGTTGTCAAACTGATGCGTATTTTCCGCATCCTGAAGCTGGCACGTCACTCCACCGGCATGAGGGCCTTCGGTTTCACCATCCGCCAGTGCTCCGAGCAGGTGCGGAGACTTTAATAACTGAAGCACATTACAGACATTCACCAAACTGACACCAATGACAGCGGGACACATGTAACCTCCCTAAACAAAATGGCCCATTTTGGGCTAAAAATGTGAGGGCGCAACATGACTTGCTTGTGTAGAGAGGAACCGCTCCTGTTGTATATACTGTATATAAACAGCTGATTCAGCGACTTGTTAGCATTCATATATTCAAGTGATGAAATGCTCATCCAAACATCCTCATTATTACCTCGCATCTGCCATTAAAAAACGAATGTAATGTCAAGGCGTTGACGTCTGCTCCTCTGTCCTCATCCAGGTTTGCTGCCTGTTTCTATTCATCGCCATGGGGATCTTCACCTTCTCTGCTCTGATGCACTCTGTGGAGGTGGATCAGCCTGGGACACCGTTCAGCAGCATACCAGACGCCTGGTGGTGGGCTGCGGTGAGTACATCTTCGAACAACACAGACATGTTGCAGTCAGGGCTTAAGAAGCAACGATGTTTCCATTTCTCATCTTTTTTCCCATAACCTTGAAAATGCAATACGTTCTCTAAAAATGGACCCAGACCATGTTTATTAAAGGCTCAGTGTGTAGGATTTTGTTACATCTAGAAGCAAAGTTGCAGCTGAATACCCTGAAGCTCGCTTTTCCCTTCCAACCCATAGTTTCATCCTTCAATTGTCAATGATTCTAAAAAAGTTTGTTTTTCCATTTTTAAGATACTGTAAAAACATGATGGTTTACATTGTCAGATTGATACACTAATACACAGAATAGTTTACATTTTCTGTATAGAAATCGAAAGTTAAAATTCTACTAAATCTTACCCCCTGGACCTTTAATGTACGTTGCACATTCTATAATGTGTGATATGGCCTCCGTGTATGATTTCACTATTAATGGAGAAAGAAATGGAGCCCTCAGCATTTAGTGGAGTCAACAGGCTGCTACTCAGATTCTTCAGGATCAATTAACTCAGTTATGGACCTTAACTAAGCTGTTCCGCTGGACAGTGCCGAGGACACCGAGCAGAGACTCGGTAAGTGGGGTGGGTCAACATGATTTAGCAGTGTGGTGCATTTCAGGTGTTAAGGATTAGGCCTGCTGGGATGTGTTGCTGTCTGCCAAGTCAGACCAAGACCAGAGAGCACATGGCAGCAAAGAGTCCAGTCAAGTGCTATTTGTGTGATTCTGCCCAGCAACACACTGATGACGAGATTATATTTAAAGACTTATAGCGTAACTTCTTTATAATAGTGAGCAGTTGGCTTATCTAAAATATTGTGTTTCATTCTAATGATGGACCCTTGTATGATGATTGGTTGATAAATTGCAGATGTGTCATCTTAGAATGTTGCACATTGGACTGATCCGTTTCTTTCTCCCGAACATTTCAAATCATTATTACATAATTATAATTCTATGCTGGATCGTGATTAGAAGTATCAAATTGCTTGTAATTCCTTATTTACGTTGATATTTAACTTTCCAGCTCCACGAATGACCATGAACTAAATAATGAAACATTTGAAAGCTCCTTAGCATTAAATGAAACCAAATAAAATTACACAAATAAGTACTAAACATTTAAATTTTAATTGTGAGTAGATTTTGTAATAAACTCCCTTAAGAAAAGATGAGATGTTATTTTCTTTACATTCATTGTGATAATAACGTGAAGAAATTCTCATTATAAATGTGATATTCATATTATATATGTACTCACTGACTTCAGTGTCACGACACATCATCAGCCTGCGTCGTCTCCCTCTCATTTAAGGGCATTTGTTTTTTTTATCTAACTGGCGGCAGCTGTTAAAGTGATATGAGTCTAATCCTCTGTGATGCGCTGTAATACGTCTCGCTCGCGGCCAGACAGTGTGATTGCGTGCATGAGAGATGGAAAGTGTTGCCGTACATTTCTGGGAATTCATATAATCTTGCTCGTTCTCAACTTTCCACACGCTCACTGATTAGTAAACAAAAACTACTCGATGAGCAGATTCTCGTAGAACCTCGGCCAGAGGACGTTCTGGGGCAGGATTGAACATTCCAGTCATCTTCTCCATCCATGCTTATTCATGTGAAATCATCAGACAATCCCAAAACAAACACCGCATTGATTCTGTTGTGGCGAAGGATTGAAAGAATATCTCATCCAAACGCTGAGTAACAATCGGTCTCGCCATTCTCTGATAATCCTCCTGCAGGTCAGCATCTCAACTGTGGGTTACGGAGATGTGGTTCCCATCTCCTACCTGGGCCGCTGTGTGGCCTTTGGCTGCATCTCGTTCGGCATCATCCTCAACGGCATGCCCATCTCCATCCTCTTCAACAAGTTCTCTGACTATTACGCCAAACTGAAGGAGCAGGAGTACACCTTCTCAAACACGGAGCGCACCTTCCAGCTGAAGAAGCGCCTGAGGCGCAAGTTCGACAGCTGCTTCGAGCCGCAGCCCGAAGACTCCGAGGACGAGGTCCACTATCGGCCCGGCGGACGGCAGAGTGTCCGTGAGAGTGTGGAGTGATCGGAGCTGCGGTGGTGATGCATACTTTGATAACCCTAAATGGCCTTCTCACTCGTGGGTCCCGACCCCATCTGCCTCCAACTTGGAGTGATTAAAGATAAAGCGTCTAAGCAGAGAAATTGGAAGCAGCAGCAGCAGCAGCAGCATGAAAGTTGAGATAATCTTTAAGCCTTGGCTTTATAGTTGTTGCTGTTTGCACACCAGACGCGATGACTCTATCAAATGAGACGTGATGCTGCTACTGGAAGGCTTGTTAGGTTTCCAAGAACTGCAAGTGGCTGTGACTGAAGCTGAGTACGTTCTCCACACGAGCACAGACATTTGTTGTCGCTCCCTCGTTCTCACAACATCATTTTTTCTCGTACGGTGTCTGACAACTGTTAAATGACTGGTCAGAAATTCAAAGAGCGTGTGGCTAATGTGGAAAAGTTGGAAATGTTGTCAGATTCCCACAATGCTTGGCTACTGCAGTTGTCTTCTGTCGGTGAAGCTCAGTCTTGAGCATCTAGGATCTTATGTTCTGTTCTAACCTTTGCTGCTGTGGATCTTCAAGTGGTCCAGTGTCGGATTCCGGCTCAAACCGGTACTAACAGATTCCCCGAGTCCCCTTGTTAAAAGTCCATTGCTTCTTGTCCTTGGTTCGACAAAGTTGTGCTTGAGGATCCTCTTGAGTCTGCATGCTGAGAAAGTAGTGCTTCACAAATGCAGCATTTCCCTCTGCCGGAAGGCTTCCGCAGTTCGGCCAGTCAGCAGAAAGTGAGCTTTTTAGGAAGGGGGTGCCTTTAAGGACGCACGAGTTAATCTCAGACCAAAATGAGCTGCAGAAAACATTAAATGCTTGTATGTGAAATGTTCTGTTTTTGCCGTGAGCTCTAAGTATCCTACAAGAGACCAAGAAACAAACAGAGCTCGCTGCCCCTGTGCATTGGAGGAATCATTGTCTGATGCACACGGAACAAGTTTCATCTTGAATTTTGAGATCACTTTCAAAGAGGACCGTTCCTCGGCGGGTGGAGGGATTCAGAGGAGGGTGTGTTGAGAGCACGAGTGTCATTTGCCTCTGCGAGATTACAGGGATTTGCACTCACGCCTCCCTCTCGGACAGACAGGGGCAGAAGTCAATCACGACCATGGCTATTTTGGTCCCACCAGAGAATCCTCACCATGAGAATGAAGCGCTCAGCAGTCACTTGAATCGATGACGCCATAGTTCTGTTTGGTGTAAGAGAGGGGTGCGCGGGGGGGGGGGGGGGGAAGAGAGGGGGGGATGGTGGTATGGGGGGGGGGGGGGGGGGGGGGGGGGGGGGTGAAGAGAGGAGATGATGGTGGTATCGTTGTCAGTGAGGATGTCAAGCGTTACAGCAAAGTGTCTGCAGGGGCTGAGAGCTGAGCTCCATGTTCCTGCGCTGCAGATCAGGATGGATCAAGGTCCTGGCGCTGTTTAAAAAGAAGTGACCCGGCTCCTCTGGCTCCGTCTCACTCTTCAGCTGAGATCGTTAATGGACAACAGTTCACCTCTCAGTACAATGTTTGTGATTCCACTCATACACTGTCCGTTCACTGGATTTCTTTTCAGACTGAACTTTGTCCCTCAGCCACACACCTCTAGTCATTTGTGTTTTCATATTTTCTGACTCGGCAGAAACTACACAATGTATTTGAGTGTCACCGAGTCGCATCCATACATCAAATGTTATTATTTATTCCACTGGACATGACGGAGTGTTTATGAGTATGTGTATTTGTTTCACAAGAAATTCTTCTTGTTTAATCAATGTCACGTGGGTTGAAATGGCGTGTATACGCCAGCTGTACATAATATTAATAATAAATTCTGTACCTCACTTTCAGCAGTGATTAATCCTGCCGATTAAAAAACCCCAAAATCCTCAGAATACTTTTATTATTAACTCCTTGAAGTCTGTGCACATTCACAGCTGCTGTCTCGCGGGTCCGAGATCATATGGGAGAGATGCCAGTCGTTTAATTGTGTCGTCAGCATCAATTAAACCTCGAAGCTGCCGAGGACGTCTGGCTGTCTCACGTGACTCAGGCCGGGACAGAAATACATGACTTTCAAAGGGACCGGAGGGAAAGATCAGGGACACAGACAGACTGAGGTGTCGGGGACGGATGAAGCTCAGAACACAGAGTATTAGACACAGAGTGGATCGATGTTTGTATTTGTGGGAGGAGCCAGGCTCGCAGAGGGAGACACAGCTTATGGTGATATCAGAATGAAATGTAATGGGGCTGGTACATGCTCTGCCATTGACTTTTGTACATGAGAAGCACACGCTGGCTTATTTTGTGGTACCTGAAGGCAGGCGACACCGCACCTTCAGTTCTCTTCTTTTTAAAATCTGGATCTACTTTGAAACTTAACGTATTTGTCGCTGCCCTCACCTCAATTTCAATGGAGATCCATGCATTTTCTTTATTTTACCTACCGGACAAAGAATGTGGGAACAGCCATTTTGTGTAGTTTCAGGAAGTCGCGTGTGGTTCTTCATCAATAACTCTTAAAGGTTTTTCTTGAAATTCAAAACAAAACAAAAGATTCATGTCAAGACTTGAACAAAAAAAGCTTTTCAGAAAACAAACACACAAAGCAGAAATCAAAATGTTTTCAAAGTCAGATCCTTGTAAACATCTCCCTGTTGTCGATTGTCCAGCCAGATCGGCAAAATATTGAAACGAGGGTGCACTCATTAGACTTCATTGCCGTTAATGAACAGCACTGACTCCTGTGTGAAGCGGCTGTGACATCATGGCGTCAGCAAACAGCAGCTGGGAGCCATAAACCAAACGCGTCTCATCGCTGATGTCGTCACTGGAGGTTAAAGAGCCACACGATGCCGGCGGAACCGTAAAGACATGAAAGTGCCAACGTTTATGTTTTTTCTCGAGTGCTGCTAATATTCTAACAGTTGTGTTCAGCCTGTTTATGTAACCCCGATATGGCCTCATGGTAAGTGTGTGTGTATGTGTTTGCGTGTGTGTGTGTGTGTGTGTGTGTGTGTGTGTGTGTGTGCGTCAGTATCCTTGACATCTTCTTGCCAGTTGCACTGTGTTCTATTCGCTCCCATCCCTCAAGATGTGTAAAGATAAGATGCAACAGTCGTTCACATTCAAGCAAAACGCTTCAGCGTGAATCATACTATTTGGGGCAGTCTCTTCACTAATGCTCAAAATATGAATGAGGACATTTGAATGAACCCGAAAAGCACATTAGAATGTTAAAATGCAACATCCGCGATGGTTTAACTCCTTTTTTTTTTTTTAACAAGGCCCCAGACTTCTGTTCTGTTCCAGAGCTGAGAGGAAACACTGAGCTCTCTCTCGTGTCCACAAGACTGCGTTCACATTACACATCACCCGTAATGTTTTTAATGACAATAAAACACACCGATACTTTCTTTCATCCTTGAGGAGTCCTCTTCTCACTCTCGGCCGCAGTTCAGGACATGCTTTTCCCTCGTCAAGGCCAAAATGGACATGAGTGGACAATCCTGTGACCTCGGCGTTTATGAAATTGGCCACAATAGGCAGCACGTGCCGGCTATAAAACCCCGCTGCGTCCCAAACCTGCATCGTCGCTGTCCTCTCCTCGAACCTCTCAGCCGCCCGTCCCCGTTCCTTCCTCCACTGACCGGCTCGTCGTTTCCATGAGGTTTTGGAGGGTGTCTGTGCTGGTGGTGGTGGTGGTGGTGGTGCTGCTGGGGGCCGCGTCCACGTGTGCGGCCCAGCCTCAGGAGAGGATCAAGATGTGCGGCAGGGAGCTGATCCGTCTGGCCGTCACCACCTGTGGGGACTCGCGCCTGAGGAGGAGCGTCCGGGACGCGGAGCCGAGCCGACAGCGGGACCTCGCTCCTCGCTGTGAGTCGCACACTCTTCTCAGTCCAACATGGGGAGGAAACTGTTAAGAATCCTGCATGAGGAAGTGTAGTTAAAGGTTCAGTGTGGAAGATTCAGAGTTATTTCCTTTGGCAGAAACGCAGCTCAAAGTAGTTATACTGATATTTCTATGAGTAACACAGAAGTCTCATTGGACTTAGAATAATCTCTTTATATCAGATGCGGATGCTCTCTGCAGAGCCCGCCATGTTTTCCCAGTGGCCCAGAATACGTTTGAATTTTTTGAGTAATAACCTCAGGCTTTAAGTTCTCCCACATGCTCGGAAAGGAACGGAGAGGTGAGAGGTATTCATTTTGGAACTCCACCATCTTGTGTCACTTACTTCTTCACTCTGCACCTTTAATGAAAAGTTTGACCCTCTCCTCTGCTCTGCACATGGAACCAAGACGCCTCCACAGAGGAGGAGCAGTGGGCTGCAGGGTCCGTCCTTGTCCCCCCGGAGTCCAACGATCAGAGCCACGTCCTCCCGCCGGCCTCTCACTGGTTCCCCTCGTCCTCACGTTTCAGACGATCCGTCGGCAAAATCTCCGACATCTGCTGCGAGAAAGGATGCAGCATGAGGGAGCTCATCCAGTTCTGCTAGACTTGCTCTCTGCCATAAAATACCACCTTAAAATACCGCCTTAAAAAGTCCTGTGGCCTCGGAGAGATCTCTCCAGACATGTCTCTGTCCCGCAAACATATTTATTAAATTATTTTCTGCAACATGACAGAAGATAAGATAACACCATAATGTGTTTTGTTGATTATTTACAAAAAATGAATTCTTCTATTTTCATCACTTTAGCTCTCACACTTGCCTGTAATAACAGAATAAAACTCTTCATGATTGTTTATCAAATACCCTCTTGTTTGTTTCTCTCCTTTAATTCTGCTAAAGACGTGTTTTTAATGTGTGTTTGTTTGTCGTACGCAGAATTAGATGAAAATGGATTACAATGCTGGTATGATTCATTAAAGGTCAAGTGTGCAAAATTACATGAATTAATTTCAACCTCTGTTGTCAGAAATGCAGACATCACCCTGACTGCGCCCTTTGTGTTTATATTCTCTATCTTACTGACTTACTTCCTGCAGAGGCCATGTTGCACCACCACTTTATCACAAAAGCTCAGAATGGGAGGAGTCAACAGCCTTTGGGACTTAAAGGTAAAGTGTACTGAGCTGCAACCTACCAACCTTATCACCAGCTGCGAGCCAATCCTGCACACTGTGCCTTTAATGTTTGAGGTGAATCTAGGAGGTCCTTCCCTTTTCTCTGAGTTCATGTTTCCAGCGTTGTCTTTGGTTGAGCTTGTGTCAGATGGAGGTCACAGTGTCACACACCCACACTACTGACCGACATGTGACATCACAGCGTCTCTGTATGTAAATACCGACGCCCCATCGCCAATGACGCCAATGGGTGTCATTGGGTGTCATTTCATCATGAGGTGAAAGAGTCCGTCACCTCTGGGCTCTGTGGCCCCACACACATCATCTACTCACGCAGCGCTGATCGACACCTGTCAGTCCCGCTCAGAACATTGACACTTGTTATCACCGTGCTGCTGTTCCACCGTCAGTGAGTGTGATCACCACTGCGCAGGAATTCACCTTCAAAACAGCAAATGGCCTAATCAAAGTCAATTTCCCAAGCATGAACACATGGGAGCACACATGTAAACAGTGATTACACACACACCCACACACACACTTGAGTGATGTGACAGTGTGTGTGTGTGTCCTCTGATTGCGCCGAATGGGATTGGGACCGCGGGCTGAGCCGCTCTGCTCTGAAATCATTTCTGTCACGTAGCCAGTTCCTCACACCGACGGCTGCCTCCTTCTCTCAGTGATAATCAAATGTGTTGCTGATTATCCCACGCTCCGCGCCGCCGCCGCTAAATGACTCCTAATGGCAGGAGTGAATCCGCTCAGAGTGACTGATTGGTTAATTGGTTTCATTTCGAGGCGGGATGGATTGTGTTGTGATTGTTTTGATGGAATTGGCTTTATTTTGGCTTCATTATCCAACACAGAAGCGAACGTATGAATGTGACACAGAGATCGAGTCGGACGCAGATAATTGTGTTCGGATGATATTCAACCACGGAGAAAGACAAGAACGTGGTCAGAGGGAGAGGAATCCCATTCGGCCGAACAGCCCTCAGCTCACCCCTCACTCCCAAGCACGTTGAACCAATGGCAGCCCTCGGTTACCAAAGTCAACAGGTGTTTAGTTTGTCCATTATGGGCCTCTATGTAAACATGGTGTTGCAACAATGAGAGGACCTGCTCCTGATGTATGTTACATTTCTGCATATAGATCAGTTTCACTACAATTGTGCATACTAAGCCTTTAATTACAGCAAAGCAATGATCATGTTGAATGTGATTACACATTGATAAATGCAACATTTTCCTCCTACACAAACCATTCCTCCTGAATCTGACACATGACCTCTGACCTTTCAAATGAATCCATGATTCATTCATCACAGGTTAAAAAACAAAACAAATGATATGTTTCGAAATCAACCTATTCAGCACAATGATAGGAGGCCATTTTTTTATATTGATACATTAATTCTGATTCATTTTTGATATACTCTCTGGAACATCTAATATCAACGAATCCCGTGTGACTTTTCAAAATAAAAAGCTATTTACTGGAAAAACTTTCCTGTGACATATATTATTCTGAATTATCATCGAACAACACGCTTGTAAAATATCGATTCATTTGAACTATTTACAAACAGTGACGTCAACCATCAACTTATGAATGATCTGCAGGACGGTGGATGCTGCAGCGTCTCGTGTTGACCAGCAGAAGGCGACAGACAAGCAGAGCCTCGGCGCCGCCTCTCTGCAGTGACACTCGCTGTCCACTGGGAGGAGCTGGCCCATTCTGGGAGCAAGTTGAGTGGTTTCAGTTAGTGCCATGTTCCCCTCCTGTCACCACCATCACTGTCTCAGAGCTCGTTACTGTAACACACTAAATCACTTGGACTGCTCCTTTATCTCAGTTTGATCAGAGGCCTCGGCCCATCATCATTATTCACTTCCAACACCAGATGACAGAACAAGGCCTCTTTGATGGGCCTCTCCTCCTCCTCCTCCTCCTCCTCCTCCTCTTCCTCCTCCTGTTTTGTCGACTTAAAAGCTTCTAAAGCGAATAATGTAATTAGTGCTGTACTTTCTCTTTTTCTGTCTCGTTGTGCACACTTCCATTTTACAGGAAAGTAGTAGCAACACACACACGCGTGCGCACACACACGCACACACACATACACACACACAAGCTTGCAGGACAGGAAAGAGGAGAGTGGACTAGTGGGTGTCAATTTGCATGTAAATGAAATGGCTCTCTGCTCGTTTATGTCAAGGCTAAAGATGCTATATTTAGTCTATCTAAGTGTGTGTGAGTGTGTGTGTGTGTGTGTGTGTGTGCGTGTGTGTGTGATGTTTTCATGTGTACACTCTTTTTGAGTGTGTTTGCATGTACATCATGCCGTGCCATGTGCATGCGCTATGAATAAATGGTGTGTGTGTGTGTGTGTGTGTGTGTGTGTGTGTGTGGGCGAGGTGCACTGGGAAACCCATCTGAAGTCCATGGCTATACTTATCCTGCTTCTTTTTTTTAATGTGTTTTAGGATTTGAACCAGTGAGCATGTGTGTGTGTGTGTCTACGATGATGACAGATGTGTGTGTGTGTGTGTGTGTGTGTGTGTGTGTGTGTGTGTGTGTGTGTGTGTCTGTCACTGTCAGTGCTGCAGGCGTCACATTGATGTTGCGTCAAAGACAAGCTCAGTGACTCTGTGTGTGTATGTGTGTGTGTGTGTGTGTGTGTGTGTGTGTGTGTATGTGTGTGAGTCATTATAGTAGTAGTGGCTGTGAGTAGTCACGACTACGACCGTGAGTATGGGACTAACAGTACTATTTGAAATGAATGTAATGGCAGCTTCTCGTTAAAAGATGACTGTTCATTCCTGATTGTACTTTTCACTGTTTGTTGTCTCTTTTTACATTTTCACAGCGCAACTCTGTAATTCTGACGTGGTCGGCACTTTCCGAGATAACACGGCCCTTCTCAGACAATGATGCGGCACTTCTGCTTATCTTGTGGACGGAGCGAAATGGATTTTGGAGCCAAAAGTTACACATTTCAATCACAATTATGACCCAGATATCCCACGACAAACATGGCGGACGTGTCTTGCATATCGAACGTCTCTCACCTTGATCTCTGTGGACTTTGAAACGTTGTACTGTGTTTACGTGACACTCACTGTGAACATCCCTGCGTGCCTTTCCTCGGTGACCAGGTTGAACTCCCTCCTTACACCATGGGACTGGCTCCGGTTGACCCCTGTGACCCTGAGCGGGACAGAGTATGGATTGATGGATACATTCTGGTTGACTGATGGTTGGGGGAAAAAATCCAAGAGGATTAATGGGAGGTTGAGACGTGTTCGTTTGTGCAACAGGAAATCCTTACGTCAAATCCTGCTGCTGACCCCAGAGCTCCACGTTAAGCACACATGTACCGGCGATGAGCTCATTTAGACTCGATAGTCAATCAACACCATTGATTGAACACAGCCCTGAACCAAGTGGCTCCGTGTCTTGTGCTGTTCTTTCCATCTGCACCGTGGAAGGACGAGTGTGTCCTCAGCTGTGCTTTCAGACGTCCTGAACAGCGGTGACAGCTTCAGGAGCATTGTGTGCTCACATGCTGCTCCCAGGGGACGAGGAGGAGGAGGAGGAAGAGGAGGAGGGAGTATAAGCAGTGTCTCTTGTTTTTCCTGCATGTGCTCTGATCTCCTCTCATCTTCAGAGCCACATGGCAGAAATGAACATCTCACTATCTTTAGCACTGTAACTATTTGATTCTTAGGGATCGTCTATAAAACATATTTTAATCCTATTTCTGCCGGCGTCTGCATCTCAGCCGTGCATTGATCAAAAAGAGAGAGAGAGAGAGAAAAAAATCTCTTCCTATTACAGCACCAGTCATTATTGTAAAAGCATAGTATATTATCTATTGGCTGCCAGGGGAAGCTTTATTTTATCTCGACTCTTAAACGATATCATTAGAATAAATCTTGGTTAGAGCCACGTGTAAAAACTCTGGGCTGTGTGTTCTGTCATCAATAAAACGGATTCGTTTGGCTTGGTGAGGAGAGAGGGTGCAGAGATGATCACTTTTTTAATTCACCATCGTTGCATCCATTTATTATTCTGACATTTTCACATTATCTGTTTTGTCACCCAAATCTTACACACCCAACCTTGTGTTGTTTTTTTTACCTTGCTTTTTTACCTATATCAAGAATAGTATTTGGACTTTCCCTTGTGTTGGTCTATATTTTATTTATATTTAAATGTATTTAATAATATCCTTTCTCTGTTTGGCTCACTAAGTCCATTATTTCCGTTTTATTTTGAGCCTTCTGGATTCCACTTCCGGTTCCTGTCCGGCTCCTCTGCGTCATGATTGTGTGTACCTGTGTGTAACGTGAGTTCACTCCTCCCTAACCTCATTGTGTTCTGGCTTTATGGAGAACTGTTTGTGTTCCCCTGTGTCCTGTTGTTGTTTACAGCTGCTTCACAGGTTTGTTTACGTCTCTTCTTTTTGTCGCGAGGTTTCACTTGGCCTTGTTTGTTTGCTTGTTTGTTATCCTTTTTAAACCGTCACCGAGGACGTTATGTTTCGTCATGTTTGATCGCAACGTCACACTCGAAACACGAAATACGACACTTTGATTAGTACCATGTTACATGTGTCATCTCTTTGTTTAACTCGGTACATTTTCTTAAAACACGCCAGGACACAACAAACTACAGATTCCCTCTGCTTTGAGCCTGACCAATGAAATGGCTGCACACTCAAAAACCGCCATGACGTAAAATGCGTCCGTACCAGTCTATGGTCTGTACAGAGAGAGAGAGAGAGAGAGAGAGAGAGAGTAGCCAGAGGTATGATAGACTGATACAAAGGAAGATAGATGGATGTTTGTGTTTGGACTGCAAAACTATAAAGTTTTTTGGATAAAAATGAAAAAAGCTAACACTTTTTTAAAACCCATGTTCTAACCAACTTTTACATATAAAATGCATTTATACTACATCAAGTTAGCAGTAAATAGAAAAATTAATGTGATGTACTTTATATTCTGCTGTTTTCATAACTGATAAAAGGATGAGTCACCGTAGCTCATAGATGGGTAGATGGAGAGATGCTTAATTTCAAACATGATACATGTATAATAAATCAACATTTCTGTGCAGTACATAGGCATGACGTGTGATCTACAGTAGTTTGAAAACCAAAAGGTTTGGTGTCTGAACACAACCGGTGACCTGAGCCAAAGACAAACACCACCACAACTTTTTTGAAGGTACTTCCGGCTCACAAATACCATTCACCATCTGCATACCATTATATGTGCTGATAATGGAAATACACACACACACACACACACACACACACACACACACACACACACACACACACTCACACAGTGAAAGGTGGAGGAGCTGAACTAACAGAGGTCGGCCAATAGAGGGCAGTGTGGCTGCAGCAGCAGCAGCGTCTGCAGCAGGTGTTCAGGTTCCTGCAGCTGCAGAGCTCCATGTCACAGAGCAGCACAGGTGACGTGGAGCTCTGATCTGCTGCGTGGAGTCAAATCTGATGGTGACTGTGATGAATGACAGAGTGTCTATCGTTGATACACAGGCCTCAGATGGTTCTAAGACTATGAAACATATTCTGAAAGGGTCTGACTTGCAATTACTAAACAGCAAAATGTGTGCTATCTGCTCGGCTTTTGATTTATACATCAACATAGTGTGAACTGGATTGTACCAGAAGTATTGATGTAAGTATAATTCATAGAAAATGATTAAGAGTTAATGTTTGATGATGAGAACCTGACATTTAAGGTCCTGTATGTAACATTTTCATGAAATGATTTTCATTTATTTTGGTCCCATGACCATGAATTTCAAACCAACCATTGAATTTTCCACCTGACAAAAGTCTTCTCTCTCTCCTCTGCGCAGGAAACCATGACTTCTTGGAGGTGGTGCACATCCCTTCAACAAAGATGGCTCCTCACAGGCCTCTCACATGGGACCACTGCATCAACACAAGGTGAGAGAGCATGGCTGGACTAATGCTGGAAATAATGACTTGAATTGCGTTTATTTTCTATTCAGAACACCACGATTTTCATTCATGAAATGATCACAGTTTCAAAAGACATTAGGATTAGTTAGCCACATGAAATAGGTCCTTAGAATCAGGTGTATTTCAAATAGAGAATTTATAAAGATGCAAAAGTGTGTGTGTGTGTGTGTTAGAGAGAATGAAAAAGTAGACAGGTAGACGGGCAGTGGTTGCAGTGAACAGGCCTAGAAAAGTGATTACTCCAGCTGCTCTTTCACAGCTGCTCCCAGCTGCACCTCTTTCTCTCCCTCCATCTCCCCCCTCTGTCTCTCTGTCCATCGCCCCCCTCTGTGTCTCCCTCTGTCTCGCCCTCCATCTCTCCCTCTATCTCTCCCCTCGCTGCTGCTGCTGTAAAGATGTGGGAGAGGGAGATTGTGTTTGATGTGACGTGGTCGGTGTTAAATAATGTAGAGGAGGAATCACGGCTTTTATGGACGTGGCATCGCTTCTTGTTACATGTGTCATGAATTCAAACACCTTTATTTACTTCATTTAGTTTTACGCTCTGGAATAAATATACTGGCTTTGCAGAGTGAAATCAAACACGGGAATGCACATTATATATATATATATATATATATATATATATATATAATTGATATTTATTGCTCATGTAAGTGAGGGTGAAAACACACACTGACTTCCATTCATTTTAGACAGCCTAACCTAAACCTCTTACCATGTAATCAGATTCAGGTCCCCACAACATGACTAATACGTGGACCTCCCCCAACAACACACACACACACACACACACACACACACACACACACACACGCACACATGCTCTCACACACACTTAGTGCCTCCTTCAATATTGCTGTCAGTGTTATCAGCCGAGTCCATCTCAGGGAGCAGGCTGCCGTTAAAACATGAGCAGTCCATTCAATACACTTCACCCAATCAGGGCTAAGCTGTGTGTGTGTATGTTCCTGCTCTCCATCCCATCAGAGTGCGTGATGAAGACAGAATGAAGGTGCATGGCTTTCCTGCCAAGCTGACCCGTGTGCGTGTGTGTGTGTGTGTGTGGGGGGGCACTTGCGGCTTTGTTAGCCTCGCTCACTCCAATGTGTGTGTGTGTGTGTGTGTGAGAGTGACTCAGTGGGACGCCTGAGCCCAGAGGAGCAGAAACACAGCAGGAGCAGTATCTTGGTACAGTGAAGCAGCTTTTTAAGAAATTGAAAAGCTGCTTCTCCGTCACTTCCAGTAAGTGGAGCCATTAATGAAAACAGAGGCCTCACAGTTCGGGGTTCCACCTCCTCTCGGGAGGAGTCACCTTTGTGGGTTGGTGTTACCAGAGGATGAGTCCATGTTTTTGTTTTGCGTTTAAATTCATATCGAGTTCAAAGGGGAAAAAGTTACACAGCTGAATCACGCAGCTGTGATCATACACATCCTCCATCTTTAGTGGTTGTCCCATCATGTAACATGGAGGATGTTGACATCTTTATGTTTCGGGCTGTGGTTTAAAGGTCGAGCATGTCAGATTTAGGAGACTGTATTTCCATTAGATATGAAATAATCATGCCGGTGCCAATGATTGAATCTTCACCTTCACCTTTTTATTTAATTGATATTTTCAAGCAGGCAGCCATTTTTGTACATGTCTTCACATGGTAGCTTTGTAAATATGAGTTTGTTGTACGTGTTTCACACTGTGCCTGAGAAGTGAAGGTGAAATAGAAATTGCCGTGGTTGTTGTTGTCGTCTTGTTTTTGTACCGGTGGTTTTCTTCACGCTGCACGTTTTTGTTTGAAGGACTTAAAGATTCAAAACAACAATGATCAATAACCTCTGTGCTCATCGTGTGTTTCGATCACATCAGTGTTGAACACACACCTGCTGCTCTGTCCATATGACGCTCAACTCTCTTGTTTATGCGCAACTTCCACCACCCACATCCACCCTTAAGCATGACACAGATACCCCCCCCCCCCCCCACAGAACCCCGCCACCCNNACACACACACACACACACACACACACACACACACACACACACACACACACACCATCACTATCCCCCAACCTCTCAACCTGCCCCCTCATCTCTCTGTGTAGGTGGGATCTCTCCTCTCTTTCTCACTCTATCCATCTCTCCTCCTCTCTTTCTCTCCACCTATCCTTCCATGCATAATTAACTTCGTAGTGGAAGTGCACCCCCACCAGCCACCACCCACCCCTGCCCACCCACCCCCGCCCACCATCCATATTTCTTCCTTCTCTCCTCCTCTGTCTCTCTGCACATTACCCAGTCTTCCTCCCATGCTCCCCTGTGGAGGCTGGCGTGGGAACACCAGACCTCCTCTCGCGCCTCCTTCCTTCCTTCCTTCCTTCCCACCTTCCCTTTACCTGTTACTCTCCTCAGCCCCCTCCCTCCCCCGGGGGCCAAGTGCCAGGCCTGTCTCGTTAAGTGATAATGTTAAAATGCTAAATCACACCAGCACAGCCGCCACCGTCACCGCCTCCCTCCTTGGCTCATCCTGCGAAGGGGTCTCCGGTTTCACTCGGCGCTGTCATCCTATCCCACCGCGCTCATCAATACACAATGCAGGAGCCCCGTCAGCCAGCGTGTTTCTCTGGAGCTGATGTTTGGGGCCCGACCAACGGCATGTTAATGAGTCTGAAGTATCAGACTTCCTCCTTTGCTTCAGCTTCATGTCTTTTTCATTTATTCAGCAAGTAAAAACACGGGGTCAAATTCTGACGGTCTGATCGGTTTCACTCCCACACTCGGGCCCGGCGGCGGAGCCGAATACAGAAATGGTGAATTTGACTCCGTCAGATTATCTATTAATGTGGTTTATCCGTCTTTGTCGCTGAGAAGGTTTCTGACTGGAAGCAAAGAGATATTGACTGAAGATTTTAATCCAGTTTAAAAATGGGAGCTGCTGACACATCTGCTGTTCCAGCAGATGTGTCTACGAGACAGGTGGGCTGATGTTTCCAAGCAAACATCCTGAGCTTGAATGGACTCTGGTCATCAAACAGCAGTTACACTTAAAGTAGAGCCTTTGCTTTTTGACTACTTTAAAGGCGTAGTAGTGTGCAACTGTATTGAGTCATCCAAAAGATATCATCCTTAATTCATCGTAATGAACCAGATAAGAATGGAGCTATGCTGTGGTGTGTTTACCTCCTTTGCCTATTGCTTGACAGTGGATGGGACGTTTGTGGACAGCAGTGTGTGGACAGGTCAGTGCTGATAGTTGTAGCGCCTTATCAAGTCTTGTAGACTTCTCAAAGCTCTTCACAGGACAGTTTACATTCACCCAGTCACTCAAACATTCAGACTGTGCCTCTATGTGCACTTAGTATCTATAAGTATACATGGGGCCATGTGGGGTTCAGTGTCTTGCCCAAGGGACACCTCCGCATAGAAAATAGGGGGGAGGGAGCGGGAATGGAACCCCCGACCAACTAACTCTATCATGTTCCACCTGGGGTTCGGTCTCCATGTTCACGTCGGAAGCCTCGCGTGTTCGCCCGCGCCGTCATGTTACAACTCCGTCAGGTGGTCCGTCTTATTAGCTAATGTATTTTCCAGCCCTTACTGTACCACTGACCCACCGGTGGCCCTTGTCGACAGCTTTTAGGCTTCACGGGGTTTAGACTGGTAATGTACCCGGCTGCTCAGGCATGGCCGGAGTTAGGGTAGAATGTT
>JAFBJT010111601.1:0-10000 GCA_016785325.1 Chascanopsetta lugubris
CCCCCCCCCAAAAGTGATACCAAGAAACATTTTCAGAAATTATTTTTGGGAATGTATGACACATTCCAAATCCTATACTTTCACTATCAAACATTTGAGAAAAAAAATAGGTGACCACTAGGGGTCTCCTAATGTTCATACTATGACACTTCATCTGGAAAAATAATAATTCCAGGGAATTTGAATTAATTAATTTGAGAAACATCAATATCAAAAATATGATGCTATCTATGATGACACATTGAGCTATTTCTCCATTATGTCTTTTTTGCCCAGTGACTCACCTACTTGTGAGCATGGGATCTGATAGGGTATCTGGTGTATTGTCTATTATCTTTATAATTGCTCCATCTTGCTTCCCCCAAGTAACTTGACCTCGGCGCCTTTAATGTTAAGATTGGAAACAAATGCCTTTCACCTAGTGCCCTTAATTGGATTCCTTAGATCAGGGACACAGGGCTTCAAGATGACTGGGGATTCCCATCCACCGGTCTCTGTCCTCAGAGAAGCTTCATTTCCTAGAAAAGAAATAGAGTAAAAAAAAACCAAACAAAACCCATTAGTAAACATGTTAATAGGCTCTGAACAGGATCAGGATGGATTTATTTTATTTTTTCCCCATTTTCAACATTTCTTCATTTCCCCTTGAGGTCTTATTCTTATACTCATTCATGCGATGAGATGTAAATCTCCTCCGCTCATGTCGAGCAATGGCCCAGCTGTTGGTGGTGTGACTGTGCGGCTCCATCACCAGAGAGGAGGTAGGCTCTCTGCAACATGTGAGTGTCCATGCTGCTGTGAATCACCCCACTTGCTCTATCACCAGCCCCCCCCCCCCCCCCCCCCCCCCCACACAAACCACACCCCCCCCCCCCAACCAGACTGTAAACTGACACAGGACAAAAGCACAAACACACAGACACTCCTCTGCAATAATCGCATGATTGTGCAAATGGGTGTAGGGCTTTGTGTTGTGTTGTTGGCAGTGTGGCCCGCCCACTTTCTGATGGTAAGGCTGATCAGGTGCAGGGACCGGCTCACCCCACGGAACACGCCCTGCCACTCGCGTGGTTTCGTTGTTTTGGGGGGAGAAGGAGCGGCTGTGGTAATGACATTTGAGAAGTGGCGCCTGTGAAGATGTTCCCGGGCTTGGCACTTGTGATCCAGATGAATGTATATCATTGTGCGACACGACGTGACAACATGGCTGCTGAGCCACACTGTTTCATCCTCTCTGACTGATGGAAAGCTTTTACCAGTGGTGAGGGGTTTAGCGCTGTTTAACTAGAGGTGAGTGTGTGGTTGTCTATGAAGTGCACAGAGGAAGAATGTAATAAAACAGCTTTAGTGTGGTGTAATCTCGGATCTACGACAGCATAGGCAAGGAGAGAAGGGGGCGTCGTGTCACTGTCCTCTAGTCACCCGTGATCTTTAAACTGCAAACATGAGTTTCACAGTATTTTAGGATTTCCAACAGCCTCACGTGTGACCTCAGGTAACATCCATAGACCCTGTTGTTTAAAGCTAATCAGATGAACTCTCTGGCACAGAGTTCACTTCCCTCCGTCTGCCTCCCGGACAAAGTCCATCCTCTGGCCTCCGTGCATTGATTTTTCTTCCCCGAAAGCGCAAGTGATGCAGCTGGAGGGTTCCGTGCCAAGGACTCGGTGTTCGCGGCCGTGGTCACGTGATGTGACTTCAGCCCGGGCGTAGTGGTTTGGAGGCATGCGGCTCCGCAGACACGAGGAGAAGTGTGTGAAACGCCTTTTGAACACGTCTCAAGCAGGAATTAGTCTCTGTCATGCTGCTCGGCTGCAGGAGAGGCAGATAATACACGGTGACTAATGGCTGGTGCGATATCACAGGAGGGAACAGGATGTATCAGCATCGCAGCAGGCAGCGCTTGGACCTGGGCCTTGGATCGAAACTGTTTAAGAAGCCTTTTACTCATCATACGGTCTAATAGGCCTCTGGACCCTATAGGTGGCTGGTTCCGTAACTAGCGGTGAAGTCACAATGGCATCAGAGACTGTTTCGCAATGGCTGCTTTCGCCACGCTGCTAATCCTGCGTTGAAGTTGTTCCTTTGTGTGGACGTGTGTGTGTGTGTGAATGTGTGTGTGCGCGTCCCCTCTCATGCTAACCTGAACACAATCTGCTGCCACTGCACAGACACGATGCTCTGCGTGATGATGGAGGAGGTCACTGATGACCTCGGAGAGGATGTCAGTCAGACACACACACACACACACACACACACTGACGCGCAACAATCGGAACAGAACATACAATCATTGTAATGTTCTTTTTGTTATCTTTATTTTCAACTACATACGCAATACGCGACGAATACGCAAACCGATTACAGTACCTTTTCATGGACAGTTTATATTTACACGAGGACGGGATCCCCCTCCCTGCACCCGGCAATCTTGCACCACCATGTTTTTACAGTAGCCCAGACACATTTGAAGCTTTAATGATAGTATAATCCAATAATGACGTGTATCTCTACGTGCATGGGAGACAATGGTGAGGTGTGACAACATCTACTAGCTCCCTTTAATTTTTTTACTTTGTTTACGTGTAAACACAAGCAATATCAAGTTTTTTTAAAAGCCTCTTCCCAGTAAAGGTGCGTCTCCATCAACTATCAGTTATCAGGGTTGAAATGGTGTGTTTAAAAAAAATAATGGCGACTGTTGACTTCATGTCACAGCATGTTGGTTAGACCACACCTGGCAGCAAGTGTGTGTATGTGTGTGTGTGTGTGTGTGTGTGTGTTCGTTTTGTGTGTGTCATTGATAATTCTAAATAAATATTATTTTACTTTCAGGTAGAACAGCCAGGTCTATGTTTTAGTAACGTTGATCAAAACAATAGACTGTAAGTCAGACACACAGCTACAGCTAGAACACACATGACACACACACATGCACACACGTGCGATCATATGGTGTGACAGAAGAGGAGAGGCAGTTCAGTGTTCAACAGCCACCACACCCACTGAGATAGATCTCCTCACGCTTTTGTTGCCTCACACTCCTCATAGTTGTGTCGTTAATCATATTGTCAGGTAAACTGCGACAAACATACTCCATCGAACATGACAATCAGTTGGAAGTCTTGTGGATTACTGAGGTCTTCCCCTGTCATGAGTGGATGTTACCCAGTGATTCCAGAAACCCACTAGTACTGTGTTGGTGCTGTTGTTGTTGTTTTTTTTTTACAGTATATCTGTGGTAAAAAAAACCCAAAAAAAACAAATAAATAGGTCAAGTACATCACGGATTCGGACGCCACCTGTTTAAGCATAGACCGAATCCATTAACTGAGTGTACACACTGACCCCTGAATGTAGTAAGAGCAGCTTGATGTTCAGAGCACAGACTTCACTACATTTATATCACTGGCTCCATTCTGTCTGTGTTTCATTATTGATCTGTTTGTTTGGGGTTTTTATAGTAGATGCTGGATTTGCCAGTGTTTGTCTAACCTGTGTATTTGCGCGTATTTGCATGGGTGTGTGTGTGTGTGTGTGTGTTGAGGTGGGTTTTACACGAGCTGCAGCAGCCATGGATAGAGACAAATGATCCAGTACAGCGGAGCAGTGAGCAGCTGTCTGTGGGGATAATCAGACATCAGCTGAAATAGAGATGGGGGGGGGGGACTGAACTTTAAACACAGAGTACTTCATGTACTACACTTACAGATACATCAGCTGGGGCAGGTTATCACTGAGGCACACAGGGTGCTGGTGCGGGGGGCCGCTGGAGCACACTGCTGTATGGATGAATGGCTTTTCTGATCGGTGGCTCCGTGAGGGTTTTAAAGTGAGAGAGGAAACAATCGAAAGAGTCCTGCATGTGTCCGTGTGTGTGTGTGAGAGAGAAGGGGGTGGTGGTGGTGGGGGGTGCCCTCTAACTCCTGCTAATCCAATCAGATATTTTGATCACGGATCTCTTAACCACAAAAGCCACTGGCCAATCTACTGTACACACACACACACACACACACAAAACAACGTTTCTTCCCCTTATACACTGTAAAATAACCACCGACAAACACACCAATGTATCTGAAACACTATGTGGATGATGTTCTGGGCGTCATGGGAAACTTTGGCTTCATCGTCTTGAATCCAGACGCTTTCACCAAACTGTTGAAACACTATTCTCATAGGAAATTATGTCATTGCTGCAGAGACATACACACATCGGGATGAAGGGTATGAGCTGTACTTGCAGTTATGTAGTGCAGCTGCAGCAGGAGGTTTAACGTGTGTCTGTGACCTGTGGGTCAGACTCAGGGATGGCGCTACCAGCCTCCTGATGGAGCCATGCAGCAGCTACAGAGACGTTTACAAACCTGAGGAGACAAGAGAGGAGAATCTGAGTTCACGTTCGTACAAATTCCTTTCTTTGACCTTCAAAAAAAAAATGTGTTTTAGAACATTTACTTTGAATCATTCGTGGCTCCTGATGCGAGAAAGGAGTAAAGCACATGTCGGGAGCTGACGTGTTAGGTGTGAGTAGTTCATCAAGTTCGGTTTAAAGGGACAGTCGGTGCCTTGGCACAGGTATTCAAGATCACCGGCATTACAGCAGCAGATGGCCATCAGGCCAACAGGGTGGGACACCATCAGGTTACACTTTCACTGGTCTAATCGCCCAACACACACACACACAAACACAGAGTTGGTCAGGTGAGGATTACACCGAGACAGTACAGTGGGTCAGATGTGACGGTCTAATCCAATGAACAGCGAGCAGCTAAAAGTAATGGGATTGTGGACGGAGTCGGTGGAGAGACCAGTTTTGAAGAAGTCACCGCGGCTCATCCTCATCCAACGCGAGGAGTGACGTCGGCGAAGACGGAAAATCCTCACCGACGGACAGACCGGCTGGTTTCTATGGAGACGAGGGGGAAAACAAACAGAAACAATAGAAACGGACCTCATTACTCGTCCTCGGTGCTTGAGTGCAAAGTGATGGCGTCGTGGCTACAAAGGATATAAACGTAATTCCATTCTTTCCTCAGGAAGTTGTGTTTCTTTGCAGAGTGATGCAGAAGCCACGGGGATGATGTTCTTCAAACGTACAGAGGACTCACCCTGAAACACAGCACATGGCTTCACGCTGACTCACTAATGCACAACCACATGGGAACTCTCTGGCACACATTCAAATGTGCCGTCTCAAAAGATTCATACGCTCGGTGGTGACTGGACTGATATTCAGACTTGGCTGCAGTTTCTGATTTCTCTCTCTCTCTCTCTCTCCGATTTCACGTGAGCAGCTTTGTGATGTTGTCATTGAAAGCGTCACTGTCACATCAACATACATCACATGTGCAACTATCGAGGCCCGACAGCTCCCTCACGTTCAGTCTAGTAGAAAATATTGATTAAAGTACAATGAACCAAGATGACAAAAAAATACAATACAATACAATAAAAGATCCCGATCACTTGAACGATTTTAGCGCTCCCTCTTTGACCCACACCACCTTCCGCCAATTGCCATGTTTACCAGTCCTGTAGTATTTGATGTGTGAACATGCTGACCATCAGACACAGATCAAAGCATTCATCACTGTGATCGATCGGTACTATTGACAAATCTATGAACTGGTTGTTTCTTCATATTTACGCAGAATGTTCTCCCTCTCTTCCCCTACAGAAAAAAAAGACATTCCATTCAGATCAGTTTTCTGCCAAGACTTTGTGAATGGCGGCGCTGTGAGTCCCCACTTCCTGTGAATCATTTTCCAAAACATGCAGAGGATGACGACAAAGACTGGAGTGAAATTTCATCGAAAAGAAGAGGAAGAAGAAGAAAGTGCATCAGAGTCACAAAGGGAACAGCGGCCTCATTGTGGAAGGCTAGTTTATCAAAAGAATACACCGGAATAAACATCACTGTATAAAACATTAGACAACAGGAAAACAATAATAAAATATACTTTCTTCTCTTATCTACTTGACACTTAAAAGGAATAGCTTGCAGTCCTTTCTGTTTCTCCCACACTCACACATTCATTATATTCTCCACAGTCCTCTTCCATGTTGCGTCCATCATGTTGTGTCAACAACAACAACAACAACAACAACAACAGTGTGATAAACAACATCCTCTGACACCACAGGGCTTTTCGTTGACTTCATATAAGTTGCATCACGGTTGTGAGATGAGGAGGCTCCGCCCTCTTGTCTCTCAGTGCGCCACATTATTGGCAGATTCGGCACATTCATCCCACTGACGCGGGTCCGCGCTCGCCTCGCTGTCGGTCGGAGGCGGCGCCGTCCATCCCACCGACCGAAGAGGGCGAGACTGGCGGGCGCCTCGGTGACCTGCTCCACGTCGGGGCGCGGCAGTGACAGGCGCAGAGCGTGCACTGCTTCGTCGCCCTTTGACGTTTCCCGCCTCCTGGATCTTCTGGAATCCTGGATGTTCTCCCGCAGGTGAGTCTCCGCTCGCGGGGGTCAAAGGTCAAACACACAACTCCGAATCTCCTGGATCAGTCTCGTTCGAGTCTTTTTTAAATAACAAACAGATGTTTATGTTTATTTATTACCATTATTATTAATTCATATATTTATTTCTCACTTCCTCACGCTTGTCTCACACTTTGATATATGCGTCTCTCCCTCTCTCTCTCTCTCTCTCTCCCTCTCTCTCTTTGCTCTCTCTCTTTTGCATCAACTCTGGTGTTAATCATTCATCTCATTCGTCCCTCCGTGCTTCAGGGTTGTGGTCAAGATGTCGTGATGATGGTGTGATGGGATTCTCCATCTGCTGTTCATCCTTCCATTCATCACGCCTCTGTTCTCACACACACTCACACACACACACCAGCAGCTTGAGGTCTTCTCTCATCGGAGGCCAGAAGGAAACAAAGCAAAGCCCTGAACAATCGCCATCACCCCTCTAAACTCCTCCCCCCTCTCCGTCCGTCCGCCCCGCTGTCCGTCCCGCTCCAGGCTATTTACACACGAACTGGTCCACCAGCGTGGAGCAGCGCTTGCACCTGACGTAGCAGCACCAGTGGAACTTGCAGTGGCAGCGCTCGTGCTTGTAGGTCTTGAACTGGTCGTAGCCTCGGCCGCAGCACATGAGCTCGCAGCCGTCCATGCCCTCCGACGTCTTGTTGCAGAGGCGTCCCTGCGTCCCCAGGGAGCCCGTGGTCTCGTTGCGGAGGCAGTAGTCCGGACTGGGGTCGATGTAGACCAGGTCCTCCAGGGTCGGGGTGTTGAAGCGCTTGTCCAGCAGCTCCAGTTTTCCCTGGAGGAGACGAAAAACAATGAGCGGAGGGTGTGGGGCTTTGATTGGAAAGCCCGAGGGAGGGAGAGTCGTGCGCGGTCGGTACCTTGCGTCCGATGCGCATGGCAGCGGCACTGTCGTACTTCTCCTTCAGGAACTCCCCCACGCGTCTGAAGTCAGCCAGCTGCAGCCAACAGGTCTTCAGGCTGCAGGAGCCCGAGACGCCATGACACTTACACGCCACGTTAGCCAGGTTATAGACGGCCTGGAGGGGAGGGGGACACAGACAGAGAGGTTATTACCCACTGTTCATTTCGACACGCCTCAGGTCAACAGAAGGAACAAAAAGGCTTTTTCACCCCCTTTACAAAATCCAACACGCTAGATGCTCATTGTCCATATGTGTACTGTGAATATTTACTTCATCATGTGCCATTGTTGTTTTCATTGCTTGCTGTTGGTCGCTTGTGTCCACAGTATAGTGTTATCGTCTCACAGTATGTGCAATTAAATAATATCAGTCAGGCACAGAGAAAATAAAATGAAAAATCCGACACTAGTGGGAGGCCTTGTGTTTTCCTTGGAGACACAGAAAATCATAGGCTCTGTGTGGTTCCAGTCCGTCCAATTACAAGCACGCTGCTGCCATCTAGTGGTGGACATCTGTCATCACAGCCTCCCAAACACAGGCCTGGTGAGCACAGTGACATACCATGGTGTGTCCTTAAAAAAGTCAAAGTACAACCACATGATTTATTCAAGGTTAATGCAGAGTTTTAGTTGGTGCTCGCTCTCTCTCTCTCTCTCTCTCTCTCTCTCTCTCTCTCTAATAATGCATTTAAAGGTTTTATTAGGTCAAACACAAGTGAGTTATCCGATTTCCACATGACTCTGCACTTCTTTACCTCACGTCCTTTGACTCCATCTTATTAAGAAGATTTTGCTGATAAATTCTCCCTGTCCACTGAACCCTGTGTTATCCTGCCTCCTCTGTCACTCTGGATAACAGCACAGATCCACAGTGGATCCACATGTGCCTGCTGAGCTCTTCTTCTTCATCTTCTTCTTCTTCTTCTGCTTCTTCTTCACACACCGCTGCACCTAACGGGGGCGGGTGGGGGCGGTGGATGGATGTTTCCTCATCCAAATAAGCAGCTTTAAATGTGGGCACGTGGCCCGTCTGTGGCTGTGTGTCAGCGCTGCGAGCTGGAGCGTGACGCCCTCAGCTGTTCGCAACGTGCACACACACACACACACACACACAGAGGCCGAGATGCAACGTGAAGGAAGACAGAGGGAATATTTTGTGAGGCTGTAAAATTCTGCTCCACCAAAGCAAAACAAACAGCTGACTCAGAATAAACGCTGGGCTGGTCAGCGGAGGAGAGGCTCTGTTGCGATGGACTCTCTCCCACACAGCTCCTATATGCAGAGCAGTCGTTTTATAGAATGTGTATAAGCAGCTGCAGTGTGACTTGTTATTATCTGAAGTGTCGCGTCAGCAGCTTCCAGGGAAATCACAGGGTTCGTCAGCCCATCTGACATGCGTTTATTGGGTTTGTTGACCTGTGGTCATCATTTATCACTTACGTGTTATTGGAAATGTGACGGTTTGTGGCTATAAAAACAACTGTTCTCATTTCAGCTCCTATTTCAGCCACAAACTCAGACTCTTCATGTGGTCATCTTAGAATAATCTCTAGCCAAGGCGTCCATTTATCCGGCTTATAATTTATCTTATATTAAAATCAAATTTTTAGCTTCAGCTAAGTTGCATTTTTTGTGTTTGTGAGTAAATAGGGAAAAAAATACATAAATAAATAGAAACCAGAACAGGAAACAGGAGATTTATGACCCCGGCAGCAGTGAACTTTACGGGGAGCCCTTCACCCCTGCAGTTTTACCAGGTCACTTTAACGGTGATCAGTAAACAAGTCACACACACACACATATGCACACACAAACACACACACACACACACACACAAATCATTCACAAGTGCCATGTCATTAATAATTGATTATATTTGATGTCTTCACTAAATCTATATCTATATCTCTGACTTCCTCACGCTGCCTGATCTCAATTTACCTTCTCACCTCTGTTAACCCCTGTATACTAACTGCCCCCACGCCCCCACTCCCGACCCCCCCACCCCTCTACTTTTACTACCCAGCAGGCATAGCACTCGGCACCCTCCAATACTGCCGTTTGACCCCTGCGACCCTGACAAACAAGAGGCTGAGGGCGACACAGGGGACAATGACGTCTTGTCGGAGAGAGAGTGTTTTCATATGAAGTTTGTGGTTTTTGTTTTTGTTGTTTTCACACGTTTTCAAACTGAGAAACCTTTATGAATGTGTTTACAGCTGCGAGTCTCAACCTAATTTTCTATTGTCTAAAAACATCATTTTCTTTGTTGGTTTGTATAATTATTCTTGCTCTTCGTTGATCACCTTTAGTTTCGTTTATAGGCCAGAGCCTTACGCTCTATTTCATTCATACCTATAATAAACTGCCAGTGACCACATGCTATCACTCAGACCATGTGTGTGTCCAGCATCACACTGAGCCATTCTGTGGGTCATGCCTGCTGGGCGCAGTGACACTGGACCTTATGAACACACTCACACACACACACCGGACACACACACACACACCTACACACTCACATATTCACTCATCCGTAGTGCAGACACGGTCTCTGTGTCAAGCACAATAGCTTCTGCTAAGGCAGGG
>JAFBJT010111601.1:12500-25000 GCA_016785325.1 Chascanopsetta lugubris
GCTCGCCCTCCCGGCACGCCCTGCTGATCGCGTTGACCACGCCAGCTGCGCTTATAGCGTAGGTGAAGGCGGTTTCCCTGGAACCTGTTGGAGAGAGGAAACAATATTTAGTCATTATCAGGTCTCTGCTGAGTGTGTGTGTGTGTGTGTGTGTGTGTGTGTGTGTGTGTGTCCACTGACAGGAAACATGGGGAGCTGCTCAGGTTAACTCACCCCCTCCTCAACACACACACATGGCAAACAGCCCCACACCCAGTCCCCATTCTAACAATAGACAATAGCAGTGAGTGGCTACCTGTTCCCTGGACAATTCTGTGCAATGACCCTTTAAGACAGACAGAGATTGTCTCACTCACCTCTGATGGTGTTTAGCATGAAGTCATTCTGTCTTGTGCATTTCTGCTGCTGTATTTAAAAGTGACTGGGATGTCATTTTCTGATCCTCGAAGCAAAGAGGAGTTTGCATGTTTACAATTCATGCAATATGATTCATTATGAGTTGATTTAATATTAAACGTGCTTCTCTCTCCTGCTTCCATGTTTCGACACATTGGCCCATATTAGCCAATTCCTCTGCAATGGGAAACTAACACTGTGGAATACACAACAGAACCGGCAGGTCCTTTTCTCTGCATTAATACACAAACACGAGGAAACAAGGAAAAGGACAAAGACGAGGAGAAGTGTTGTGAAACTGCAGAATTTACATGTGAAACAGCCCAGAGGCTGAATTTACATCAGAGTGATGCATCTCACTGCATCAGGATCTCTGAGTGGATGTTGATCTTATATCTTTAAGACATCCCTGAGGAATTTTGTTCCCATATCTTATACATGATGTCACCGGTCGTTCATCCCACACACTGTAAAAAGTCATTATGCCGGATAACTTCTTAGAGTGTGTGTGACCTTGAGCTCTCATTAACACCTTGAGGGCTGTTCTTCAACTATATAATATGTGAGGATTGAAGGTCAAAGGTCACTACAGTGTCACAAATTATATGGATAGATGATAGATAGATAGATAGATGGATGGATAGATAGATGATAGATAGATAAGATAGATGGATGATAGATAGATAGATAGATAGATAGATGGATGGATAGATAGATGGATGATAGATAGATAGATAGATAGATAGATAGATGATAGATAGATAGATAGATAGATGGATGATAGATAGATAGATAGATAGATAGATCGATAGATGGATAGATAGATAGATGGATAGATAGACAGACAGACAGACAGACAGACAGACACAGACAGACAGATACATGCAGTATGACTCAGGTCGGGAGGAAAACACGCAGCATGGTGGCACAATGAGGCGCAGACGCAGCGGTTTATGGGCCTGAAGGAGGCTCCACTTCAAACAGCGACAGGTCCGGATGTGCCGGCCCGGTGTCAGCTCATCTGCGCATTTCAAAGGAGGAGCCGTGGGACAATGGAGCGACTCACACCTCTGCACAAGACCGACTGTCAATAAAGAGAGAGAGGGGGGAGAGAGACAGAGACAGAGACAGAGAGAGAGAGAGACTCCCCCTCCTCTCTCTTTCCCTCTCTCCCTCTCTCTCCCTCTCTCTCTCTCTCTCTCTCTCTCTCTGGAGCCCTGTGGCGGATCTCACACTCACGTGTTGATGAGAACTTTCCCACATCTCCCGCTGGGAATTAGACGCTCAGGCTGCTGCTCCGCAGTCTGAAGGACCCACATGACTTATTCATAATGAACTGACTGGAGCCTGAGCGCCGCAACATAGATCCTCGTGTGCGCTTTTACGCACAGACTCCTGTCTGCGGTGGAGAACCCATTGCGCATGCGCGCTAAGTGCCGACGCGAAACGCGCAAGGAAAATGTAATTCGCAAGAAAGAGGAAGGACAAAAAGGAAGGACGGACCAAATCCGCACACGTCACCCCTCCATCTATAAAATAGACTGCGTCTGCAGCCTTTATCAAGACTTTGTTTTAATGCAGACAACTGTTAAGACCATCAATTGGCTAAGTGTGAATGTCATCTGGAAAAAACAAAAACAAAAAACAAAACAAATAAAATATATACATATATATATATATATATGCTAACGTATTTTTAATTGTGTATGTCTTATAATGAATAATACACCATTCTCACCATTTGTTTTCTTCCCATGAGTCTACAGCACCTTGGCTATTGTCTTGTGATAAATCACAAACACAAATGTGAAATCAGATCCAAAACGAAGTGGAGCAGGATGAACAACACAAAAAAGATCCAACAACAACTGACCTAGAACTCCTCTGAAGGACAATAACAAAGTCTCCTTATGATGTTTCCCCTGTTTTCATCCGTGCACTCACCGATCTGCATGACTCGCCCGAACACCGACGTGTTGTCCACCGTGCTGCAGTTCCACCTCCTCTGTCTGAACTGGTACTGACACTCCTTGATTCCAGTCTTGGCTCCGTCTCCAATGTACATCATGTGGTCCTGGTAGAGCTGGCAGAGCTTCCTCTGGCCCTGAGGACCACACAGCAGCAGCAGCAGCAGCAGCAGCAGCAGCAGCAGCAGCAGAGGGGGAGAGGAGGTGAGATGAGCCCAGATCAGTCAGATAATGGAGCAGGAGGGAGCGTCAGGTGCTCGGAGTCTTTAGGCGGCTTTCACGGAAATCACATGAAAGGTTTATTTATAAAGTGCTGACGTGGTGTTTTACCTGGGAGAGTCCAGAGAGCTGACTGCAGAGCGGCTGGGCTCCGATGATGTACATCTCCGGCCGCTGGATCGGGGTCAGAGCCAGTGACCTGGGAGAGAGAAAGCACTTCAATTCAAAGCCAACAAATACAAGTTTCAGTGATGTACAACAGGAGTTCGGACACCAGGTTTGATCAGTGCAACGTGGGGATTCATCAGCTGCTGTGATGAAGCTCTCTGCATCTTTAATAGACCACATAAAGCTGCTGGAATCAAAGAGTTTGAACTGATTGAAACTTTGGAAAAACGACAAAATACGAATGTCTGAAAACACAGGAAATGTGACATTGCACTCTTTGTCGTTTTCTGAAGACTTAAAAAGCCAATGAAATTCAGCTTGTGCAAATCTTTACGTGAAAACGTCATTCCACATGTAAGCAACACGTAGAGCATTTGGACCTTTGATTGTGTCACAAAGGGAAATAACATTTGATACGTTTTTCACATCGAGCGTCTTAAAAACACAAATCCAGCTCTGACTGACTCCCACCGACCTGCAGCTGCTTTTGTGAAAGTCAAGAACAAGTGTGGGGTTAATTGATGATATTGAGGTCACAGGAGCAGCAGCAGCAGACGCAACAGCAGCAGCAGAGGTAGCAACAGGCCACCTTCCAGCGCCATTTGGGGCCTCAGCCAGGGTAAATATTGTGACAGAGCCCTCACATTTGTTCCATTCATTGTTAGTGCTCCACCACACGAATGGAACATCACGGCACGACGCACAGCTGACCCCCAGAGCCGCCCCCCCCTCCAACACACACATGCACACACACACAGTGAAACCTTGACTCAAATGTGCCAGCTGTCATCCCTATCACCAGTCAATATACTTAGACTAAAACTAACTGTCGTGCGTAAAATCCAAATTACGCACGGATTGGATGCAATCTAAGGCTGAATCTGTGAGCATCCTGTGAATTCTTTGATCATTTAATCTCCACGAGGAGACAACTTGACACAAATAATAAAAAAATAATAATAATAATAATAAAAAAAAGAAATAGAACAATCATGGCAGCAAGCAGGGATCCGTGCGTCACTCACCACCATGAGTTGGCCTCCACCAGCAGCGTCTGGACGCCGCAGCAGAGGAGGGCGGCTGCCAGCAGCACGTGTCGCGCAGCTCCGGTTCTCCTCCTCCGGACTGACCTGGAGTCCATGGTCCGCACAGCCGCGGTGATCGGAGAGACGGGGGCCCCCGCCGGGTCAGCGAGCGCTGTCAGGGCCGAGTCTGACTCGCGTGCGTCCTGGTTCCTGTCCCGCAGCCTCTCCTTCCTCGCCCCCTCCTCTTCCTCCTCTTCTGTCTCTGAGGAGAGGACAAATAACCGTAGAGCTCCTCAGGTGCTTTTAAACTGATAACGGCTGCACGGACCCGAGTCCACTGTGCGTAAAAGTGCGCTTTGGAGGCGTTTTGGCACCGCTTGGATTTTTACGCACAGAGACACGTGACTTTAAAAACACAAGTAAGACAGAGGGAGTCAATCTGCCTCGGTGCGTGAGGTTGTTGTGTTGTGGAGGAGTGAGGCACATCTGACTGGTCCTCTCTCTCCCCCCTCCTGTCCCCTCACAGGTCCACCACCCTCCCCCCATACACCCCCCCACACACACACACACCCAGTTTACACTCCTCCTCCTCCTCCTCCTCCTCTCACCCCCATTTCACCTCAGACCAGACCCCTACCCACTCCCACTCCCACTCCCAATCCTTGGGACATTGCGCACGTCTGATCAACAAATGTTGTGTTTTCATACTGGAAGCACCTGCGTTACTGGGACTGAATAAACTCAACTGAAACCTGCTGCAAGGAATCAATGGGGTGTGAATCGATTCTTATCTAACCGATTAATCAATAACAACAAGCTGTACAACGTGTGACGGAGAACCCTGTGATGAATTCATAACACACCACAGATGAGAAGTGGAACGTATTCTACTGTATAGAAGAGGGAAAAAATGGTGAAATTCCCTTTAATAACTCAGGCGAATAATTTGTTTGGGCAAAAAGGTGAGCGCCTCCAAAAAAGGTCTAATCCCCCCTTTTTTGCTTTGGTGTGTGAAAAATAAAAGGAGACACACCGCAGGCCCCGTCCCCCTCACACACACACACACACTTTTACGCACGACCACACAAACACGCAGAGGAGAGAAGGGGCAGTGTGTTAGACAGAGTTCTCCTCAATTCATAATAAGCCTGTCATTTCAAAAGAAGAGGAGGAGGAGGAGGAGGAGGAGGAGGAGGAGGAAGAGGCTTCCTCTGATCCGAGTCAGTGCGTCTGTGTGGAGGCAGCGGAGGAGAGGAGCCAGGGGCAAGATCCATGAATCATATCTATTATTATTATTATTATTATGACATCTATTTGACTATATCTAATGTGGATCTATATGAATGCTTCGTTATTCCCCATCCAATGAATATGCATCATGGTGTGTGTGTTAAAGACTGAATGACATTCCTCCACCTGTCATCAGAGAGTTTCTGTTGCGGCAGAAAGTCGGATGTCACCGTCTGTGCATGACAATAGAGCCGCAGTAATGTTAAGCGGGGGCCGCACACCTTTCATCTCCATGGGGCCCTAAAGCTCCCCCGTGTGACACACACACACACACACACACACACACACACACACACACACACATACACACACGCAGAGTGAAGTGCTCTAACTGGCTGCCTTCAATATACATCTGCTCATAGATATTCTGCACTGTGTGTGTGTGTGTGTGTGTGTGTGTGCGTCTGAGGGTACAGACAGAAAAATGTATATGTTGCGTGACTACACACAAACAGGTTCCACAGTCTGTATGTAAAACGTGTCTGTATGCATCTCCACATATTCATCAGCAGGCACCTTGCATCGGTTTCCGTTTCTACGCATTCAAATGTTAATGAGAGAAGAGCTCCCTCGTGTGGTGACAGGCACACATTGCACACATTGCAAATTCCCCTTGAAGTCCATGTATCATAAAACTGCTTGGATGTGAATATCCTCATAATAATATCATATTAATTTAAGTACTGATTTGTTACAGTCTCACCTATAATATGTCATCAGTTCTCTCTATATACAGTGCTATACTCTTTCTATGTTAATTCCATTCTATTCCATTCTATTCTATTCTATTGTTGTGTGCATCACTTCACACATATAGCTGTGTATCTATAGATACCCTGAGATCTATTTTAGGAATACAAATATATATACACACACACACACACAGACACACACACACACACACACACACACACACACACACACACACACATATATATATATATATATACATGAGCAGTGTGTGAGGTACGGCAGCCCAGCATGAGTCTGCAGCACACAGCCTTCCTGTGAGGATAGTGAGGTATGATAGGTGTTAAAGTGCTGTGCCTGCACATTCTCTGCTGCTGCTGCTGCACAGTAACACAACTGACAGTGAGGCCACACGTTGTTCTATGAGGGTTTGTTGCCTCTGCTGTCAGACTGGCCTCCAACACACACATTTAAAAACGTCATGTATCGACCGCTGTTGTGTGCATGTATTCGTGTTCGTATTGTTTCGTCATAGCTGCCACAATTAGCGCCTTTGTTGTGGTGTGTTGTCTTTTACGAGTTTATGTTCATTTTTGCTGACTCATACTGGTTTGTGATCCCCCCCCCCTCTTTCCCTCCAGAGTAAAAGACTGCGGCAAGACAATGACTCAGGATTATTGATGACAGACCAATCAACAGCTGCACTGTTACAGATGTTACAGTGCCACCTATTGTTGTGTTGCAGTATAACACAGTGTTGCTTTGAGAGGAACAGCCTGAAATTCTACTTTACATTCACAGTAACTGAATTTCCAGACCTCTAAGGTGTCATGTTACCCGAGATTTAAAAATAAATATCGGGTAACATTTAAGAATAAATATATATATATATATACACACACACAATATGTTCAGGTAAAACGCATTGAATGTCTTAGTATTTGGGAACTAGGGAGGATTATGTGACTGAAACAAGTGGGGCGGCCTCACTGGTGTGGACTTGTGATGAGCTGGTTCAACCACCAGGGGGAGCAGTTGAGCCTCGGTGCACACTTGCAGCAGCGAGAGAGAGAGAGAGAGAGAGAGAGAGAGAGAGAGAGAGAGAGAGAGAGAGAGAGAGAGAGAGAGAGAGAGAGAGAGAGAGAGAGAGAGAGGGTTCAGAGCAGTGAGACAAAACTTTGGACCAAGTCAGATAAAGAAGGAATGAAAGAGGAAGGAGGGGAAACAGGGAAAGTGAAAGGGAGAGGGAGTGTCCAAGTAATGGATACACAGTGAGGGAGGTAGAGGGTGAGGGGGGGGGGGGTTATCCCTGGAGGATATGAGCAATAGTCATGCAACAGGGAGCAATGCCTGAAAGAGTCAGTGCAGCTCCTCTCTGGATTAACCAGCAGCCTCTCCCTCTCTCTCTCCCATCAGTTAGAGACGAGAGAGAGAGAGAGAGAGAGAGAGAGAGAGAGGTCTGCTCTCTCTCTCTCTCCCCCTCGCTCGCTCGCTCTCTCTCCTGCAGGGAAGGCAGCTGCACTCGGCTGATGTCTGAGCTGAGCCCCCTGGAAGCCGCCCATGCCAAAAATGCTAATCGCCTTTTTTTTTTTAAGAAATGACTGGCACTTGAAAATTGATCACCCTCTAGTTAAATATAATCCTCCCAGTGTGTGTGTGTGTGTGTGTGTGTGTGTGTGTGAGTGAGGAACACAGACGATGCGTGTGACACAACTGAAGTCTTGTCTGGTGATGGTAGATTCTAGAAGCATTGAAATCAGTGCCCTGGCTCAAGGGTTAATTCATCTCCTCAGTGGCCTAATCTGAACATCGTCTCTGGAAGAGACAGTCTGTTCTCAGCGCTGCAGCCTGTCCTCTTCAAACTAAAAGCAGAGATGTTCCAGTGTCACTCAGTTCCGCAAATCTCTACCAGCCACTGGAGGGAATAATCAAATGTTAGAGAAAAGCACGAGCAGCGAAAATAAACACGAAAATGTTATAGTAGAGAAGTATTATGGGCGAAAAGTACACACAGAATCCAAAGTCAAGGGGGATCGTGCAAACAAGGCTGTGTGAAAATGGGGGACGTTTGACTGCTCTTATAAAATATCTTGGCAAGAGAATCAGATGGAGTAGTACCATTGTCAATCACGAGGGGGCAATGTAACTCAAACAAGTGGTGGCTGACATTCAAAAAACTGTAAAAGCTTGAAGGGCAAAAGCTTTGAGATATTGGTCCATGATGAGAAACGCCTTTGTCATCACAGACTCTGTTGTTTACAGAGATGCGCTGCCCTCTAGTGACTGTGGTGTGCAACACCTTACACCAACAGAAATGAGGGCACGGTGGTGACATTGGTCGACATCGTGCATGAGATTTACAAGGTGAAGTCAGACCACATGTACTGTGATACAAACACAGTCCAATTCTGACAGGTGAAGGATTTAGTGGCATCTAGTGGTGAAGTTGATATTACAACCAACTGAATGTGGCTCACTTCAAGCCATCAACTCTCTACCATACTATTCTTTGCCATACTGGTACCTGCTCCGTAGATATTCAGGCTCTCTCTCTCTCACTCACACACACACACACACACACACAGTAGGACTTGGAAGCAGC
Source organism: Chascanopsetta lugubris (assembly GCA_016785325.1). NCBI lineage: Eukaryota > Metazoa > Chordata > Actinopteri > Pleuronectiformes > Bothidae > Chascanopsetta > Chascanopsetta lugubris. Next base: position 20,858 of record JAFBJT010111601.1, read on the forward strand.
AGAGAGGCCCGCGGCCTCACAGTCTCTGTGCTTGTGCACTTTACATGTGTGTTTGCATGTATCCCCCTGCCCCCTGTGAACCTGCCCTCTTTTATTCTCCTCTCCACCAGCCATCCCTCCTTTCCTTCCTCCATCCCTCCTCCCTTCCTTCCTTCCTTCCCTCCCGTCCTGTGCTCTCCCCCCATCTCCCCTCTCGGTCATGCCCGCCCCCCCCCCCTCTCCCGGTCTTGCCCCCCCCCCCCCCCTCTCGCCTCCATCCCTCACTCCCCATCTCTGTCCATCTCCTCCCTCCATCCCTCCCTCCCTCCCTCCTTCCCTCCATCCATCCTTCTGTCAGCTGGCAGAAGATGAGTCATGCCTCTAGCTGGGAGGCTAAAACTCTCTCTCTCTCTCTCTCTCTCTCTAAATATATCTCCTCTATACTTCTCCTCCCTTCTACGTCTCGTCCTCCCTCCATCTCACATGTCTCTCTGCCCTTTATCACCATCTGTTTCCCTGCGTCTCTCTGCTTTGTTCCGTCGTGCTCTTTTCCCCCCTTTCCCTTGAACTGCTCCTCTCTCCAGTGCGTTTGCTTTTCTGATTCTGAAAGTCACATTCATCGACTGTTTATGATTCTATTCATCCCTCCCCCTCTCTGTCTCTCTCTCCGTCTCTCCAAACAGTGCACGCAGGCACCCATAAAAAGCTGCTCTCTCGCTTGCCTCGTCTCTGGTCTGTGATGCTGTGAACAACACTGAGTTTAGTTGTGTACTTGTACAGTAACTTGTTTACAGTAGAATGTCTCGTGTTTTCCTTTGTGTCTTTTTATCTGGGGATATAAAGACGTACAATAACTCCTACAATCATCATGTGTAAATACCAATTATATGTAGAATTGACCATTTCAATCCATTACTTTCAACGAAATGTAAATAAATAGAGCCACATGACAGATTCCCTCAAATGCCTTGTGTTTGTCAACACACAGTCAGTCCTTACTGAGACATGAACAAACTGAATGTAAGTTGGATACACACCTATAATGCAGATGACTCGGCATGTTAGTCTATATTAAACATTGATATTCAATTCATTTATGATCTCTAAAAGAAAAAGAAAAAAATTCTGTAAATAAATAAATAACATTTTATACAGAAATCTAATTGTTATATCAATGACATAATTTCATTTGAGAAAAGAAAGTAAATAAGTATTTCAGCTGAGCTCATCAATAATCAATAAAGGGTAAACGTGAGGTTAAAGCAGCTTCTTCATCTACTCATTTAGTTGGTGGTTTGATTGACGTGACTGTGAGAATGGGTCGACGGCCACACTGCAATGTAACACACCCTCACTGGTCATTAAGACCAGAGAGGCCGCATGTAAATACTGACCATTACTCACATTAACATTAACATTGACATGCTGCAGAACACAACAGAGGGAATAAAGAGGAATCAGCCAATCACTGACACAGCTTTTTCAGGCGCATGTCATTTCTTCTTTCACAGATTCAAGAACGACACAAGTTGTTGTGACTCTGCTTTCAAGATCAAGGAGGAAGCTTCTCACTTTTGAGCCAGAAAGCACAAGACGTTCTTTCAGTCAGTCAGAAAAGGAGAAATGAAAACATCTGGAGTTTCATTCCATCATATCGGCTGAGGACATCATGTGATAGGATTCAAAAATCACCACTCAACAATCATCGATTATGGCTCTGCGGCCACTGGGCTCAGTATTACATCATACTGCATAATCCTGGCGATGAGATCCATGTTGCTGACTTGGATCGGTAGGTCCGAACAAAGATGGCCGCACGAACATATCTGGAGCCTAAACTGACGAATGAGCCTGCTCTAACTCTGCTCAGCACGAGCGAGGGAGCTCTGGATAACCTGGTTTGGCACCGGACTGGAGCTCTGGGAGAGGCAGGGTCCCTGAGCGGGAGGCCCAGGGAGAGGCTGCTGCAGCCAGGCCTGATCCCCTGATCCCTCCTGCTGGTGCCCTGGAGCTGCGCTGGTCAGACGACACCGGTCCCCTGATCCCATCACTGGAGACGGGAACAGGCTCAAACGTGCACTAACAGATTGGTGTGTTTACACAGCATCGCCCGCCACGCACACACCGCGCGGTGCCGGGACTTTTCATTTTCTATCGGTAACTCTTCACCAGTTTCCCATGTCTTTCCATTTAAAACCCACCGTCTGTCCTCTCCCTCCTCCCCTCTTCCTCATTCCTCATTCTGTGTTGTGATGTTTAATTCAGACAGAAAACAATGTGTTTCCTTAACTATGAATTATTCACAGCCCGGTTTTATGGTTATCAGCACAAAATTCTCCTTCATCCCCTCTGTTTGTCATCATCTCTCGCACAAACACAAACGCAGGCTGCAGACAGAGCTTCCTCTGCTGTTACATCTCAGGTTTGGATGATGGTACACAGCCACACACAGTTAATACTAACATTAATATTCATCTCCGTGGGCTTCATCTGGACGAACAGGAGTCAGATAAGTAGGACGAACGACGCACGCTACAAATGCGATGAAACTAATTTGGGCTTGTGTCTTTGATCTTATTTTAAATTCCTCTAATGTGGGAGCGAACGTGATGAGTAAAAGAAATTTGGCGGCACATTCGCTCACTGGTGAGTCACCGTCGGCTAGATGCTTTTTACATTTATAGACATTTATGGAAACACTTTGCATTTCACTGATGATATTTCCCTCTGGTTGGTGAGCATACGTGGACTTGATCTCGGACACAGCCCTCCGTACCGCTTTTGAACAGATCCAGTCCGGTTATTAAATCCAGTGTACATTGGATTTAGGTCGAGGAAGATTCAACACTGGATGTGAGTCTCGCATTAAACTTGTGTTGGAAAGTTTGCAAGTCATTGAAATACATAAAGGATCAGGATGGAGGAACCTGCCCCGTGCTCTCACAGAGACACAAGACCATTTATAGTTTTAATCCTGCGTTCCCGTAAATTCTTCGTAGCCCCGCCCACTCGCTTGAAGTGAATTCTCTTGACATTGCTTTCCTGCTGTATTCTCACACAGTCTCACTCTGACATTTTCCAAATATTTCACTTTGGGCTCTGGCAGTGGACGTTTCCGTTCTCATGAATAGCCTCTCCAGACATTTTCAAGATAACAGTCTGAGAGCAGCATGACTCTGTGATGAAGTTGGTCGAGTGTTGGGACTTTCCCCAATCTATCGAAGTGACTGGAAAGTGCACTTTCTGCTCAGCCATGTGGGGGCGTTTACAGGCAGCGCTGCCAAATGTACACCTCTGACACCCGATTGAAAAACCTCTTTGGCAACATATCATGTGATTAAAATTTTTTTTCGGGGAATGACTCGACCACATTCTTTAAAAGAAAGTTACCAGCGTTTCCCCCCATGGTCACAAGGCTGGACTTCCCCTCCTCGTGTCTATGCATCTCATTCAAATCAACATGTGGCAGCTGTTGTGGTAAGTGAATATGGGTAAAATCACAAGAGGGCCCACCACTTATGAGCATGGGTCCATTCTGAAAAGTCTTTCCACTGCATTAGAAGAAGAGGACACGGTGCCAATCTGAATTTGAAATCCTGTCTCCGTCTGTCTGGGCTGAATCAGGAGAATATGAAATTGGTGATGCCCAAATAACAGAGTGGAAACTTTTGGCCAAATTGGGCTCTGTCCTTGGTCTGAGGCTCAGATCTCAGATTTCGTCTCCCTGAAAACTCCAGTAACTCCGGTAACTCCAGCGGGCTCCGACTTCTGAGAACTTCACCTTGAACTGAGTCGAATGGATGTGGTGCTGACACATGTTCGTCCTCATCAAACACCTGCACACTGCAGATTCTAAGTCTGGGAATTAGCTGCTTTCCACCTTTGTGAATCCAGCCACACATACACACACATACACACACACACACAGACATACACCCTATTCATGCCAACAGATGACAGAGTGCATTGAGGAAATGCCAAAATGCTGACTACTGAGGGAGGGAGAGAGAGAGAGAGAGAGAGAGAGAGAGAGAGAGAGAGAGCACGGCTGAAAAATCTCCTATGTCAGACTGCAGAGCTGGCAGAAAAGAAAAGCATTGTTGAGGACACACACACACACACACACACACACCTAGGCAGCCTGTGTGGTGAAAAAAACTGGAG
>JAFBJT010111601.1:30000-44894 GCA_016785325.1 Chascanopsetta lugubris
GAATCACTGATCAAACACCGCCATGTTTGTTCTCGTAGCTTATACGCGTGTTATAACACGCAGCTTAGCGTTAGGCGTTGTTTAATTGGAGGTTGTCTGAAGAAGGTTCGTGGACTACTTTGTTGCTGCGCCCCCGCCGTACAGACGGAGTGCTGCGGTCCCTGCCAAGTCGGTTTGAAAAGAGCAGACAAAGGCTTTGAGCTCAGGACGCCTCTGTCGCTCCCTCTCTCTCTCACTACAAAACCAAGCTCGCTCTACCTTCCGCTCGTCTTTCTCCTCCTTCTATCAGCGGAGATGTTTTTGAACCCGGCGGCGTTAGGAGCTACCACTTTTTAATTTCTATATACATATATTTTGCTCTTTATTGTTATTATTATTATAATTTTTCTTCATCTTTTAACTTTATTATTTGCTGAGATGTACGACCGTCTGGATCCGCGCTCGGCGGGGGAGAGAGGGCGCCTTTCGGCGGCTCCAACACAAGGAAGCGTCGTCTGAGAGAGAGAGAGAGAGAGAGAGAGAGAAGGAGGGAGTGAGGAGGGGGGTGACGCTTTCTCCTCCTCCTCCTCCTCCTTCCCTTTCGCCCCCTCTCTTCCTCTTTTTGGCGGAGTGAGAGAGAGAGGGGGGGGGGGCAGAGACAGGAATAAACGCTTTTTTTGTTTTCACTGTTTTCTCCCTCTCTCTAAATGCATTTGAATCCGACTGCGCAACCAGACCGGGTCACGTGGGACTGTGGAGAGAGAGTTGGATCGATTTCGCACAGTTTGACGTGAGAGAGAGAGAGAGAGAGAGAGAGAGAGGGGGAAGAAAGCGAGAAAGAAATCTTTTTCACTTCCTTGGATAAGTGGGACTGTTGATACTTTTGCATGACTGCAGCAGCAGCGGCAGCAGGAAGAAGAAGAAGAGGAGGAGGAGGAGTGTTGGACTTTTCTTTCAGCCGTGGAGGTGTGGAGCATTGATTCGTATATGCCTGGGCTTTGAAAAACAATGGAGACGCACATTTCGTGCCTCTTCCCGGAAATTTTGGCCATGATCTTCAGCTATCTGGACGTGAGGGACAAAGGCAGGGTGGCCCAAGTGTGCATCGCTTGGAGGGATGCGTCCTACCACAAGTCAGTGTGGAGGGGGGTGGAGGCCAAGCTGCACCTCCGCCGGGCCAATCCCTCCCTGTTCCCCAGCCTCCAGGCCAGGGGCATCCGGAGGGTCCAGATCCTCTCGCTGCGCCGCAGCCTCAGCTACGTGATCCAGGGGATGCCCAACATCGAGTCTCTCAACCTGTCCGGCTGCTACAACCTGACGGACAACGGGCTGGGCCACGCGTTCGTGCAGGAGATCCCGTCGCTGAGGGTCCTGAACCTGAGCCTGTGCAAGCAGATCACAGACTCCAGCCTGGGCAGGATAGCCCAGTATCTGAAGAACCTGGAGGTGCTGGAGCTCGGGGGCTGCAGCAACATCACCAACACGGGGCTCCTCTTGATCGCCTGGGGCCTGCACCGACTCAAGAGCCTCAACCTGAGGTCCTGCAGGCACGTGTCGGACGTGGGCATCGGACACTTGGCGGGGATGACCCGCAGCGCTGCGGAGGGCTGCCTGAACCTGGAGTACCTGACCCTGCAGGACTGTCAGAAGCTGACGGACCTGTCACTCAAGCACATCTCCAAGGGGCTGGCCAAGCTGCGGGTGCTGAACCTGAGCTTCTGCGGCGGCATCTCGGACGCCGGGATGATCCACCTCTCGCACATGGCCTCCCTGTGGAGCCTCAACCTGCGTTCCTGTGACAACATCAGCGACACGGGAACCATGCACCTGGCCATGGGGACCCTCAGGCTGTCCGGACTGGACGTCTCCTTCTGCGACAAGATCGGGGACCAGACCCTGGCGTACATCGCCCAGGGGCTGTATCAGCTCAAGTCGCTGTCGCTGTGCTCGTGTCACATCTCCGACGACGGGATCAACCGGATGGTGAGGCAGATGCACGAGCTGCGGACCCTGAACATTGGGCAGTGCGTGCGCATCACGGACAAAGGGCTGGAGCTCATAGCGGACCACCTGACCCAGCTGGCGGGCATCGACCTGTATGGATGTACCAAGATCACCAAGAGGGGACTGGAGAGGATCACACAGCTCCCCTGCCTTAAAGTGCTGAACCTGGGACTCTGGCAGATGACAGAGAGTGAGAAAGTGAGGTGATTGGAAATGTCCAAGTGTGTGTGTGTGTGTGTTTTCTTTATTTTCTGGATGGGGGCCACAGGAAGGAGCAGGGTCATTGTGGGTAAACATCTCATGTCCTCCTGGGTAAAGGTGCGCTTCTTCTCCCATGTGACCAAACGTTTTTACTTGTCCTCTGTGGGTCGCACGGCACCAGAGGAAGAAATCCAAGCTGTTTTCTGTATGATCTCGTGTACATCCGGTTCTTTAGATCTCACTCTTTGGGTTTTGACGACTCATACATTCTTTTGAAAAGGTGTCAAACTGTCGGAATAATCCTGCAACTGACACTGGAGACCTGCACCCACCCACTTCACGTTTTTACTCGAACGCAAAGTGAGCTTTTAAAACTTAAGTGCGAGACTTTTGTTATTGTTTTCTGTTGGGCGCTCACAATGAGTCTGGATGTGAGACATGTGATCTACAGCCATCACGCCTAAAGAAACATTTGGCTACCTCGTATGTGGTTGTTTTCAAAGGGTGTATACCGAGAATGAGAGACTGGGAGAAAATGTGCCTAAAGGGACTGTGTCTGCCCCCTCCCCCATCCCTCTCTCCCCCCCATCCCTCCCTCTCCCTCTCTCCCTCCTCCACTGGCAGAGCTGGAGAAAGGAGACCAGGACGCGATCTAACTACCTTTGTTAATTTAGCTCCTCCGTAAATAAACAAATTCCCAGAGACAGCGAAAGCCAGCCATGTCATCGGATTACTTTATGCAAGAAACAAATTGTGTGTTCCATGTTTTGTTTTCCTTTCAATTTTGTGTCTTTTCAATTTTCATTTTCACGGATGAAGTTTGATGCCCATTTGTGTTCCAGCTTTGATGGAGAGGGTGATCGGTTCACATCCCTATAGAAATACCTGTAGTCACCCTGTAATGACACTAGCTAGAGGAATATTTTAAGATAAATTATGAGGCTATTGATTAGCAGGCCTTTATTATAAGACACAATATAAGGAAGTGTAACCTATTATAGGGACATGTGCTATTTTAAGATAAGGGATGCTGATGGGAATAAATGTCTGTGGATGTTGTTCGGAATGTGGTACTTCAAATTGAAGTGATTTCTATACCTTATCAATACCCTCTATTGATCCAAATGAATCAGGGTCCACTCTGTTTTTGATGCCAACAAGTTCATATTCATGCCGCCCCAGAGAGGAGGAGAAGAAGAGAGGGATGGATGCATTTATTCCTCCTCTTTTTCCTCCATCTCTCCCTGAAGAAAAAAAAAATAAATCACCCTGAATCCATTTGGAGACATGCTTATAGAAGAAGGAGCGATCGATTATTTTTCTTTTCTCTCTCTCTCTTTCCTCTGTCTCGGGTTACAAGCGGAATGCGTCTGTCTCTCCTGTACACACACACATTTACACACGCGTGCACGCACATGAGGGGGGGCCCTGTGTGTGTGTGTGCGCTTTAATGTAATGCAAATGACCTGCTAGAAAAATTAATATACGGATGTGCGTCCTGCTGAACAAGCTGTGTGTGTGTGTGTGTTTGAAAAATACAAAGTATGTACTGTATATTATGTGTTTGTAAAGAAGAAGAAGAAGAAAACAATTCAGAAATCCCAAAATTAAATTGTTTTATATTCTTACGGTTAAAACAATTAAAGATATTTATGTAATGAACGGAAGAAAAAAAAGCCAGTGTGGACTCTACTTTTTGTGGAGCTGTTGTTCTTTCTGAGTTTTGAAGCGCAGGTATAACAATGTTTACATCATGGTTTCATCCATATGCTGCCTGAGCTGAGGCATGGTGACAATACGAGCTTTCGTATCAGTGTTGTGCTCTTAAATCACCAGCCATGCTTTTCTGACTAACGTCCCAGATCAGTCCGGTCCTGCTTCTCACAGAGGCTGACAAAAAAAGGGAAAAGGGCTCTGTTGTGTTGTTTCATTATTTACAAGGAAATTTAAAATGGATGCTGTCTGATCATGGCTGCAGTGGCTGAGTAATTCATTACAACCACGGTTGGTATTAATTGGAAGCTCCTCTTTTATTACAGGAAATGATGATTTCTATATGCTTTTTTTTATCCTCATAAGCATCACAAAGGTGTAAAAGCAGCTGTATCGTTTTTGAGGCTTTCTGTGTATTTCATGGTTGAAAGACGGGGTGGAGGATTTTGGCTTCGCAGTGTTTCATGTCACATGTGGCAGAGCTGCGTCTGTGCGGCTGCATGTGCCGAGTAATGAGAGCTAAAGTTGGTTATAGAGCAGATTTCCCTCTCTCTGCTTTCCATCAGGACGTGTTCTGTGTTTGAAGTGACACACACACACACACACACACACACACACACACACACAGGGAGAGGGTTGCCAGGCTGGGGCAGTAGCCATTGTCTGTCTTTAGAAGTTAGGAAGGCAGGTTGTGGTGGGGGATTTTTTTTTCTCCTTCTTTTCCTCTCTTTCTCCTCCTCTTGTTCAGTCACGCATACCAGATCTTAGACCAGGCAGGAGACCCACCCCCAGACCCCTTTCCTCCTCCTCCTCCCGCCCCCCCCCCCCCCCCCCCCCCCCCCCCCCCCCCCCCCCCCCCCCCCCCCCCCCCACCATCACACACAAACACACATACACTTCTTTTTAGCATTCCACACCATCATTCAAAGCATTTAAGCATTCTCTGTCTCCTGACTCTCTGTCCATGGGGATTTGGGGATAAAGGCCAGCCGGGGGATTGTTGACCACAGGGACAGAGAGAGAGAGAGGGAGAGAGAGAGGGAGTCAGTGTTTGCTGTTTCTTAAGTTAGCTTGAACTGGCCTTTGGTCTTGTGCAATGGGCGCACACTGAGATGTGAGGGAAACATTCTGTGCCTTTTTCCCCTGGTCGCGTAAAATTCAATGTTTGAGCCACAGGGGTGAAAAAAAAAAAATCTGTCTCACACATATGGACTTTCTTATTTGAGCTTTTTCTACAGCGACAAAGGGGATCAAAGCCCAGACGGTCACTGTCCGATTGTCCGATTGTTTCTTTATCATTTGACATTTGTGTCGGTGGTGGTCGGCGGGCAGATACAGGAGGAGTTAGCGTGACGAGGCTGCATCGCACGTTCCTACAGAAACGGTCTGTGGGCTGGAACCGGGACTGACACAGATACAATCAGCTGCATTCACATGATAATGTGATATTCCATTAATCCCCCCCCCCCTGGAAAGGGGCTCTTTTTGTGTCCTGCCGCTCCACTGGGAGGTCAGAGGTTGGGTCTGGGATGGCTCCGCTGGATCTACGTGTCTTGCTCAAGGACACATCAGCAGGGTCGAGGAGGTTTTTTTTTTTTTTTTACATTGTTTGGGTCACCTTTGAAGGAGCAGTTCTCCCTAAAAACACCGGCTTGTTGCCCGCACCACCCCCCCATCCCACCCCACCCCACCATCCACCCCTCCTCGTCTCTTCTTTTTCTGAATGGATCGATTGGGCTGAACTCTCAGTGAGAGGAATGCAAACTCGGCCATTAATGTATAGGTTGCAGTCTCAATTTGCATTTTGAATAAAGCCAGCCGGGGGTGAATTAAGCTGCAGAGTCTCACTGCTGAGCGCTCGATACAGAGCATGATATACTGCGCGCTGCCACTGCTGCATTCTCACACACACACACACACACACACACTCACACACACACGCACTTCAGCTTCCCTTTCTGCAAAGAGTCGTACAAATTAACACCCAGTGAAACCACAGCACTGCACACAGCCTACAACTGTGTGCGTTTAGCAGACAAAAATACAAACAGCCTCTCCACTTTCTGATCTACATCAAGTGAGATACTGAGAACGAGCTGCGTCCAGAGGAGACGACACTAATGCTGCTTTACGTATTTACTCAAATGAACGAGACGAGCTGTGCGTGAGAATACGATTCTTTAGTCAGCTGCTAAAAGACTTCCTGCTTTCATCGTACAAAATTCGCCAGTGTTTAGACGACTTCTCTACAGAGGCGATTTGGAAGAGGACGAATATGAAAAGGAGCCACATGAAAACACAGATGACGCAGCAGAATTCAGACATCACGTTCTGCCTCCTGCCTGTTCCACCCGGACCTGAACGCACCACAAGTTTGGAAGCTCCATATTCCTTTGGATATTTCACATGTGAGGAACCATGTGATGACTGCAACATGCAAAAGCTAGTCACAGGGCTAATTCCAACTCTAGTTTTTGTTATTTACATTTTTTTTAGAGAACCGTCTCCAGCCTCTTGCTTTGATTTAAAGCCCAGATGTTCTGACCTGATTCGTCCACGCGGCTCCGAGGAACCTACCACCTGAGGATGAGGCTGAGAGCTGAACTCTGTCTCCTACACAGCATCACACTGACACAGCCGTGACACCAGGTTAGGTTCACCCCCCTTCTCTCTCTGTGTTCAATCAAAAGGTGGGAGCATAACAAACCTGCTCAGAACTCTGAGTGTAACTGTAAGGCAGCCTGGATCAAAGCAGTAACCAAATGGTTTTATGTAAAGAATATATCACCCCCCCACCCACCCCACCCTCCACCCACCTCCTCATCCTGCCTGTCTGTCTAAGTGATTGACAGCTTCTAAACATGCAAATTCAAAAGCGTACAGGCGCCATAATTAGACAAAGACCCACATTTCTGCCCCATGTAGGTCGCTGCTGTGACAAAACACGTTCATACTCTAAATGCTCCTTCTGCATTTCAACTATGCTGTGTGAATGAGTGTGTGTGTGTGTGCGCGCGCGCGCGCGCGTGTGTGTGTGTGTGCGCGCTGGGCCACTAAGTTGTAAAAGTTGAACTGTGACGAGTGTGTTTTACTGCCATCATTAAAGGAGCAGTTCACCATTAGAAAGGGGAACTGGGGTTCTTCACTACAAAGCAGCAGGGGTATTAGCGGCACAGTGTTACTGCCCTCCCCCACATCCCCCTGTCTTCGGCTGCAACGGCTCCCTGTCTGCCGCTCTGTCTGTCTATCTGCCTCTCTACCTGTCTGTCTGCCTGTCTGTCTGCCTCTCCAGCCTGTTGTCAGGTCTGTCTGAGCTTTCATCCCTCCTCTTCTTTCTCCTCAACCTATTTCTTTCTTCCTCTTTAAGTCTCTCTCTTCCTCTTACGTCTTCATCACTACCTGCCTGTGCCCTCCGCCCCCTCCTCCTCCTCCCAACTTTATTTCTTCCTGCCTTTTTTAACGCATGCCCTCCCTGTCCCACTCCCCTCTCACCCTCTCTCACTTTTTCCATTTCCACCCTCCCTCTCAAACCTTCCTCCTCCTACTCTGCAGCACATGGTGGTGAGGTGTTGCCGAGGTACAGTAGAGGACTCTTTGAAGTCCCAGGGGCCCTCGGGGGCTCTGTGTATATGAATGTATGTGTGTGTGTGTGTGTGTGTGTGTGTGTGTGTGTGTGTGTGAGTGTGAGTGTGTGTGTGTATAAAATGTAGAAATACTACAAATATGTCAGAATGAAGTAGAGGTGTCACACACACATGCCATACACAGACACATGCGATGCCATCAGTGAGATGACTGTAGGGGGCGCCACTGTTGATGTGTTACAGACAAGAACACAGCAAAAAGAATGTACCATGTTGGGCCTGCTCAATGACGTAGCCATAACAATTAAAAAAACGATGCACCTACACCTTTATAAAAACCAATTCAATATGGACTCTGTGTCCTTTCAGGGCTCGGGCCTAAATGTAGGTTAATGGACTCTGTAAACTCTAATGCGACAACTGAAGCTTGAGATCATGGGGTTCCATTTGGACGAGGAGTGATTTATACTGTGACTTACTGGGTGGTGTCAGGCTGGTGCAGTCAGTACAGTGAGGGGAGGAGCAGAGGGAAAACACTGGCTCCGTCCTACAGTCTGCTGGAGTCAGCACCCAACCTGCAGGGAGAGAGAGAGAGAGAGAGAGAGAGAGAGAGAGAGAGAGAGAGAGAGAGAGGAGGTGGTGAGACAGAGTGGAAATCAGGGAAAATGGTCAAAAGAAGTAAGATGAAGAAAAAGAGATGAGGGAAAAGTTAAAAGAGAGAGAGAGAGAGAGAGAGAGAGAGAGACAGTGAGAGAGAGAGAGCGACAGAGAGAGAGAGAGAGAGAGAGAGAGAAAGAGCGACAGGAATCTGTGAGTCACTGTTTAACTGTGGGCTGCTAGAAGTCAGCTACCCATGTTAAAATACTGTCTGGGCACACACACACACACACACACACACATACACACACACACACACACACACACAAAACTCTTGCAAAATACAAAAAACTTTCTACAATTATTGGCAGAAGATACACACACACACATTAGAGGTTTATTCAAAAATCTTGCGCCTGCCTGTCTCATACTTTGCTGCCCAGCAGACCAGCTAATTATTTTCAGTTGGATACCAGACACACACACACACACACACGCACACACACACACACACACACACACGCACACACCTCTGCACCACATTCCTCAGAAAGTAATGAGCTGCTTTTCTACAAAGGTAAGAATTTAGACGAAGGTCAAACGTAATTCTTTCCATTTAGAAAAGTTAAACTTTGTAGCAGAGGGAGGAGCAGTGACATCATTCATTACTCCAGGAAGAACTACTGATGATTTTCGTATTCACTTTAAAGAGGAAAAGGGCAATTACAACGAATTTTTCCGGTATAAGCTTGACCAGAGGTGGTGCTTTTAAAAACTCATAGAAGCGCCGTTCACTTCCTTTATCTGTGCCACTCAAATACAGTCCGTATATGGACGTGGGCGGAGCCTTTCGTCTGTGCTCCTCTTTCATACTGTTCTTTTTGGAAAATGCAGACGCAGATAACACAGACAACTAATACGGATGGGCGGTTATGACGTTTATAGCATTGTACGCTAACACATGAATGTCTAAAGCCCACGCAGACACTCTCCTAATCGCATCACACATAACAATAACATTCATTTCTAATCAAACTGTTGTTGTCTCGCTCTCTTCTGCAGCATCTAGTCTGCAGAAGCCTTTACTCATTACAGTGTCTCTGTTCATTAATTCATCACATGCTGTTATCAGGTCATTCACTGCTCTAGGCCCTTTGCTCATTAGCCAACAAATGCAGATATCAACCATTTTCTGTGCGCGATGCTGGAATCACAGCGACGCGCCACGGTCCAATGGCGCCAGAATCAGATCCCCTGACCATTTCTCCGCTGTTTGTGCGATTAGCATGTGAGCTGAGTAACGTCCCTACACACCTGGCAACACACAGTCATTTTGCTCGATCAACGTCAGCGGTGGGCGAGCGGGATGAGAAAACAAGAGTTTCATTCGATATAGGACCCGGCTTCGCTCGCGATCACGCCGCAGATGTCGTCGCGGAACATTCGATAAAAGTCTGGGCCATTGCGACACGGGAGGGAGAGTTGTGCGGCGTCGCAGCGCTGACTTCTGCTCCCTGTTCCTGCCTCGCGCCACGCTGGAGAAAGAGGGTGGGCACAGAGAGAGGGAGAGAGAGAGAGGGAGGGAGAGAGAGGGAGGTGTGCGTGTTTATGTGTGAGACATGTTGGTTCTGGCTTCTCTTTGTCTCCGTGTGCGGCTCTGACAGAAATGTGACAGATAGTTGCGATGTCAAAAAGTGGCAGGCTGGCGTGCATCCTAATTTGTCAGGTGAGGCGGTGTTTTGGAAGCGTGGGAGGTGTGGCGCGTTTTTTTTTGGTTTGTCTCCCAGCACACGTGTGATTGATACTGTATATGTGCATAATGCATATACACTCAGCTGGTGTGTGCGCGCCTCTCCGCCGCCTCTGTAGCTTCCTGTCAGTTCGGCTTGTCATTCAAGCGTCAATAAAGAGAGCGTTTCTTTTTTTGTGCCCCCTTTCTTTTTTACTCACTTTGGAATTTGTCATCCTCTCTCTCCCCGGGCAGGAAATGGGCAGAAAGGGGAGAAACACAGGAGCTGCAGCAACAGCCAAGTGGAGTTTTATCACAGGTCTGACAGGAAACACTGTGCATCGCAACACAGAGACTTCACCGCCTTAACAAGAGGGGTGGGGGTGGGGGGGGGGGTTCAGGCAGGGGGTGGATGTCAGGATTGTTTGGAGGGCAGAGTCAATGGAAGGAGCAGGAGAGAGAACGGCAAGTTCACTAAATCGTCATTATTTGATGAGCTGTTCCCTCAAACTCTCTTCTACTGTTGCACACCCTCGGCAGGACAAATGACTTTTTCAGCGACAGACAAAACTGTGGGACAATGAACTGAGTGCAGTCGCAGGATTTTACAACACCTACACACGCAACTAGGGCCAGGACACGCTGAGCCAAGCGTCGTGCTTTAATTATAGACTAGGGCACAAAGTGAAGCCTATAATGCAGCTGTTATTGCACAGGTTCGTCACTGCTGCACCGAGTCTGATGTCACAGGAAACACAAGACAGGAAGGAGAGAAGACGAGAGTCACAAGAAAAACCTGCCACCTGGCAACAGTGCGACAGCGGTTTGCAATTCTGGGTCTTTGACGCGGTTCGCTCGATCAAGCTCCACTCACCACGCACGACAACAACAGGAAGTCAAGGGAATCATGTGACCTGGGCAATCAAACACAATTCACATGGCACACCAACGTTTTGGATCGGTGTGAAAGGCAGAGGAATGAGTGTCTCAACTCCATGTTCTCACTGAGTGAGACTCCCACACTGATGAACGGAAGGAGACCCGGAGTGATTCTAGCACCTGGAAACGTTCGGATCGATTTGTCTAATGGGCCAAAATGTTCTGAACTCTCCCCAGCCTGTGTTTGATTTGGACATTCACACCATTAGAAATTTCCCACCAAAATGTTATTTAATATTCAATCTATAAAGGCCTGATTGAGACGGAGTAGCACTCTTATCTCCTTGTAAATGAATTACAGTTTCAATTTGCATGTTGAGTGAATTGAACTGAAAGTGCCTCATCCCCAGAGTGTCCACCAGAGCTGTGGTGTGCATGTTGATCACCAGGCTGCCACTTCACCATTAGGGCCAAACACTTCACTCATATGATCCACTTATGTATTGTTACGTGTGTGTTTGTGAAAATGATACTCTGCACTCATTATGTACATGTTTTATCTTCATGTCATCGTTCTCCTTGTGTATAATTCTATTTTATTCGACAATTTCAGCAGATTGTGACAACAAATGTAAGATATGAGGATCAAATTGGATCATTTTATCTGTATTAATTTACCGTATCTTATCAGGGTTTCAAAATGTTCCTGCTGTTCATTTGTTTACTTGTGTTTCTGTTCTTGGTTTTATTTTCATCAACAGATGAAATGAGAAACATATAATCAGAAAATAATAATATTTATTCATCAGACCTGAATCAATACTTAACACCATCTGTCGGAATCTAAATTATGTATGATGGCAAGCATCATTTTTTTTAAACTAAAATAATAATTACAACTTTTCTTCAATCTAAAATAAGTTGTTTAACACTTCCAAGTTTTCAAATGATCTAAAAATGATATCATATTCTATTCAACTTGCTTGATTCCAATGGCTGTTGGAGGTTAGGGTTCACGTGCCATTAGATTCAGCTCAAACAAACAGGAACCTGAACAAAAAAGTGAAAAAATAAAAGTTTAAAATGACCTGTCTAGCATTGTAAAGGTTCATTATGCCATGTTATGTGTTCCTCTATGTAAGATTCAGCTCACTCTGTCACACCTCATCTGTAGTACATGTGTTTTAATCCCTGACAAGTAAACAGAGTGAGTCTCACACACTGAATTCAGAGTGGGAGCCGCAGCCTGGACACACCTGAGAGCCAGCAGAGTTTTTTTTTTTTTTGCTGTGAGCAACACACACCTCATCTTTCCATGGCTGCCTCGACAGATGTGACCGGACTTGGAGGGTTTGTTTTGTGGCTCTAGCGCTGAGCCCTGCGAGTCCTGGTCGGAGAGTCTGACCAGGTTTTCTTTTCATTTCGAACACGAGGAAGGAAAGATGCCGAGTCACTGAAGCAAACAGCCCTTCACTGTCTGACAGAGAATAAGCTGATGAGTTGAAACACAGAGATTGCCAACAAAGGGAGGAAAGAGAAAAAGAAAATTAGGCAGTGACATATGGTGTATGATTGTAGCCCTGAAGAGAGGAGTGAGATAATTGATGTGTTTGTGCAAGAGAGAGATTTTAAAAACAGACGAGTAGAGAGAGAGAGAGAGAGAGAGAGAGAGAGAGAGAGAGAGATGGGAGGTTGAGTGAAAGAAGATAAAGAGAGAATCTGAGGGTTGAATACAAAGAGGGGCTGTGTGTGTGTGTGTGTGTGCGTGTGCGTGTGCGTGCATTTGTGGGTGTGTGCGTGTGTGTGTGTGTGTTTCTGCCGTCCCCAAGGTCCTTCTAGCTGTCTTCTCCTATTGATTAGTTCATATTGATCTGGCCTGGCATACACACACACACACACACACTACACACTACACTCAGACACACACACACACACACACACACACACACACACACACACACACACACTCCACACAGACACACAGCATGGTTCACTTTATTTAGCTGGGCTTTGACACAGGGGACATGAAGGTACATTGTTAACACACATGCAAGCATGAACACACCTGCACACACAATGCTCCCATCATTTGGCCTCTCACAACGACAACCATCTCCTCTGAATGACGCACACACACACACACACACGCACTCACACACACGCACACACACAGGCTGCCTGAGAAACAATGAGAGTGATGACTAACAAAGACTGTGAGCAGAAAACCAAATGTCTTGTACAAACCTGATCAATCTCACAGGCAGCGTCAGTCTGGGAAATGTTTGATTCTCCACAAACTACCGTACGTGCACGATTGTTTTATGATAAACCTACGATCACTGGAACTTTAATTGATATTTGCACACATTAACATCAAAGATCCATATAGGAATGATGTATTTACCAGCAACAGTCACATGTATGGAATCTACATCCACTTCCAGCTCAAATGAGCCTGCACACAAATCCAGGTTTGTCTGAGCTCTGGCTCTGATCAGCATTAATGTGATTCTGAATCCAATCCAGTATTCCCATCATAGCCCATTAGAGCTGGAGCTGACAACAACCCCTGTTGGTGGCAGGGTCTGGAGGTGGATGCTGGTTAAACACTGTGTCACTGGGTGTTGGTGGATTCCTCCACCAATGAGAGGAGGTTATTCCAGTCAACCTGTGCAGCAGTGGCCTGAGGGTGGAGGCTCGAAGTAGCAGGTTTGTGACAGAGGGGTCAGAAGTACCGGTCCCTACCCTGAGCGAGGAGTAACTGCAGCTGGGACGACTCCCCCCCTCCTTCAAAGGAAAGGCCATGTGGTCAAGTCAAGGTGCCCTTGAGCAGGACATTTCATCTCAAACAGCTCAGCGGTGGCTGCTAGAGGAGTGTTTTTGTTTTGGGGCAGCTGCTGATGTGACAGTGTGTGTGAGAGGTAAAGCAGGACAGGGCTGGTAACAAGCGCACACACACACACACACACACACACACACACACACACACACACACAACACACACTAGTCTCTGGGATGACAGGGAGGAGAGAACGTGAGAGGTGAAAATAGCAGAGAGAATCTGGACACAGTGTCTGCTCATCAACAGTGCACTAACGAGGAGGAGGATTTTACTTGTCATGACCGGAGTGATGCATGATGGGACCTGCAGCAGGCACCTTGACACATATCAATATGTATATACCCACAGCTCTATACACCGTACACACACACACACACACACACACACACAGGGGCTCTCTCTTTATACATATATGTCCTTCATGCAGCCTCTGTGCAAGACGTCCTTTTCTCCCTCTTTGTTTCTGACTCAGAAGAAACGTCAGTGTCTGTCTCTGCCTTTAGTCTTTTGTGAGCGCGCACACACACAAACACACACAAATGCAGAATGTGCACAGACACACAAACACCTGCACCCGCAGAGGCATGCACGCACACACGCACACACACTCACACACACACACACACACACACGCAGCCTGCCTTCTGCTGCTGTGATGGCTCCGAGCTGTCAAAACATCCCTGCTTTTTCTCCCTCTCTCTCTCCAAAGCAGCCTGACTGAGCTTGTCTATGCAGGTTCACAGAGACTCCTGTCTATCCATCCGCAATCTTTCCTCCCCCCTTCTCTCTCTCTCTCTCTCCCTCCCTCTCCCTTCTCTCTCTCTCTCTCTCTCTCTCTCTCTCTCTCTCTCCTGCAGATTTGTGTATCTTAGCATCTTGATTTTTGCTTTCCCCAGCTTTTTTCTCGACATGCCTGGCTCATCCTTCGCCTACACAAAGACCTGCAAACACTGTACAATTTCAAAAAATACACACAGGCTCTGTCTATGCTGCATTTGGGCGTCTGCCCACACAGATGTGTTCACACGTGCTGTCAGCGTGTTCGGGCCGTGGTGTCATGTTTAGCTGTTTCCCATGACTCACATATGACTCATGTGCACACACACCGGGACATGTGATTTACATTAGATATGAATACTGTGTTCTTATGACAGCGATTACAGCTGTGCTGCAATGTGAATGGTTCAAGAGATTCACCCATCCACCCATCCATCCGTTCATCCATCCATCCATTCAACCGTTCAACTATTCATGCATCCATCAACCATCCATTCAGCCACGCAACCATACATCCATTCGTCATCTACCCATCCATATATCCATCATCCATTCATTCAATCATCCATCCATCTATCCACCCTTTCAT
>JAFBJT010111603.1:0-12997 GCA_016785325.1 Chascanopsetta lugubris
GGGGCGGGGGGTTGTTGCAGGCCCCTGCTAATTCACCATTTGTCTTTTACAGACGAGGATGCATCCAGCGCACGCCACACTGTGGCGCAGTGAGCGGGGGGGGCAGGGGCGGGGAATCGATAAGCTGCCGGCTCGGCGAAGATTTAGCTCCAATTAGATTCAATTTCCAGGAGTCATGCTTTGGATTATTTTGTTTTGACAGGGGGGGGGGGACGCACAACGGAACAGGCAGAGATGTTAAATGAGGGAGCCGCACGATGCGGGATTATCAGCCGCAGTAACGGGATTGGGGGATTTTAGTTGGAATTTGAGGTCACTGATTGATTTCAAAGTTCAAAGAGGGGAGTTTTTTTTGGGTTTTTTTCCCCCTCTTCTGAAACTGAAGCAGAGTGTTTGAGGGGAAATGCTGCTGCGCGAGCCGAAGCTCCTCCTACAACCACAGTCTGCCTCCAAAGATGGACGCCGCGTCCACGACGGTGGTCGGTTGGTTTCTGCAAAGCCCCGACTCCTCCTCCTGGTTCCCGGGTCGTTCGAAAACGGCCAAAGAGGCGGAACACACACGGAGCTGTGGGTGGGCCCGCGGTGCCGCCGCATCACCTGCGGTACCTGACGGGTGGGCTCGGCTGTCAGTCAAGAGGGCACGCCCTCGAAAATGCACAATTTCAAACATGAATGAAATGAAATTCAGCCTCTCTTCAGGTGTCACCAGAAAACATGCGACTGACTGAGACCAAGACCAGACTGTGAACCTCTGAAGTTGACCATTTTCACATGGGAGTCTATGGGGATTTGCTCCCTTTTGGAGTCAGCCCCCAGTGGCCACGCTATGAACTGCACGTTTTTCCACCTCCTATTGTGACTCATCCGTCTGCGCCGGAGGTTGCCCCTCACCCACGCCACCGACTGTGATCCCTCCTCCGCTCACATCTCGCTCGCTCTCCTCGCATCACGCCACCGCCACAGTTTCCATTTCCTCCTCCTCCTGCTCCTCCTCCTCCTCCTCCTGCTCCTCCTCCTCCTGCTCCTCCGCCGCCTCCTCCTCCTCCTCCTCCTGCTCCTCCTCCTCCCCCCCCTCCCCTCCTCCTCCTCCTCCTCCTCCTCCTCCTCCTCCTCCTCCTCCTCCTCCTCCTCCTCCCACTCAGGCTTTCACTTCATGCCACCTGGGCAGAAACTGCAGAATACAATCATTCACTTTCTCTTTTATTTATTTTCGCCCGGCTTGAACCAAACACTCCGCTCCCCCGTCTGGACGCAGACCGTCGGGGCAATGTGTCACGCCGGGGCGGTCGGCCTCGGAGGGTCGCAGGTGGACACGTGACGAGCCATTAAGTCCCGGCTCCGTCCCCGTGTGCGAGGGAGCGCCCTGGGTCAAATGGAGACGGTGGCTGTGGAGGCGCAGTGGAGACAGACAGCGATCATAACAGGCCTAATGGGCAGGACTAATGGTGCAGTGGGCTCCAATTACTGGCGTCTGTGACAGCTGCTCCGGCTTCACCTGCGCGGGGAAAGCGCCCGGCGACGGGCGGCTGGCAGAGCATCGGCCCGCCGGAGCCGACGGTCCACTGCACACCCGCACCCCCCCCACACCACCCCCCCGCCCCCGCCCCCGTGAGGGAGGGAGCTTGTGTTTATCAATGTGAGAGAGAACTTGCAGACTGGAAAGGATTAAATTAAAGGTGCAAGTGTGTACGATTTGGCGACCTCTAGAGGTGAAGTGGCGTGTTGTGTCCATCACCTCAGCCTCACCCGTGGTCGACTTCAGTTGTCATTCAAACTCAAAAGATGTTTAGTGTGTCCCCTCTGGTGCTGCTGTGAAAACATGGCGGCCCCCCGTAGGGGGGAACCCGCTCCTCGTGTGAATATACACGTTAATGGGCTTGTTTGAGGGTAATGGGGAAAATGATTATGAACATTTCTGTATGTCATTATTTTGCTCCATTTTTTCTCCCATCGTCTTACACATTGCCCCTTTGATCCATCCTGCTCGCTGCACCTTTAAAGAGCTCATGCTGTGCGGGAGGGCGAGAGCGATACATCACTGGATCTCATTTTCCCAGAGTTCTAATCTTAATATGAATTGTGTGGCCGTGTACAATTCATCTGCATGAAGTGCATTAAATAAAGAGCAGGACAACCAAGCCTGCTCCATTATGCTCCCCAGCATTATGCACACGCATTTGTCTTTGAGCAAGGCAGTTTCGTCCTCTTAGTTGAATTACTCTGCCGGGCTTGAGGAATATTCATTCACTTCCAGCCGGATCAACCTGTCGGCTTCCTGCCCCCTTTCTAAATGACTGCGGATCATTACCAGTGATAGAGGGGTGTTTTTGCCCCCCCCCTCCCCCCCCCACCCCCGCCTCTTCTCGGTGTGTTGGCGGGAGCTTTGTTTACAGTGTGTGTTCCTCCCCCAAACCCGCTTAGTCAGCATTTGTGGTGATGGATTAAAGCTCGTTAGGGTGGCCGAGGCAATTCAGACCATCAGCACCAGCGCGTCACACTTCAGCACATGAATCATTCCCTCTGCTTCAGAAGCAAAGTCCTGTTCTATCACGAGCGGGTTCTGATTCTGACGGCGGCTCTGTTGGTTCTGATCAAACCGCACAGGCCAGAGTGATATTATGGGATGTGGCAAACACGGCATCACACGCGGCCACTGCAGAGTTACGCAAAGCGGAAACAGGAGAGGTTTGTGTGGAAGCTGAAAAGTCACATTTGCGACGACTCCTCTTCGCATATCGAACATCGGAGAACAAAAGGAGTCTTCTGTCAATTCTGAGGGATTCGGGGATGAGCGACCTTTTGTTTTGGGGCTCAGCTGAGGAGTTAGAGGAGCTGTCCTCAGACCAATCGCCCCCACCCACCCTCCCTCCCACCCCTTACTGCCCTATTAAAATGGACTTTCAAACTCCACCATATTACATTCCCCGACAGTCAGGTGGATCAAATGCGCAACGCAGCGACACAATTCACCTTCCGCTCTGTTTGCAGCCTTTCTCGACATTGTCCACGACGTGGTGATGAAGCGACATGTAAAAACATTATCTTGAATAAATCACAAAGCTCCTCCGTCTCGAAGGAAGGGGTCGAAGGAACAAGCCCCTCCCTCGCGTGTGATTTTCAGATACACACTCTGCCCTCACATGAGGTGAAAGGTCAGGTCAGTCAGTCAGAGCTGCACCGTCTCCTTCAAAATAAGATGCCGGCTTCTCAACACGACCAGGACTTACTGGCCACTTCCTTTCGCGCTGTGAGAGCCTTGATCCAGCCACTCGATCCTGAACTCAACTCTACTTCCTCCTCTGCTCCTCATCCTCACCAGCAGCTTCACCGTGGCTCCGGGCCAAAGCCTCCTTCACGCCCAGAGCAGCGGCATTTGTAGCTCTGCTTCCACGGTGATCCACCGATCCACCGGGCGCCGGAGTCCGGTTCCGTTCACCACAGCTTCAATGCGACTGTGACTTCCTCATTCTCCTTTATATCCAGAATCTGTGAGTCTGCTTCGGATCAGAAATATCGGAATTCAAATGGATTCTTATTCATGTTTCGGCATGAAAAGAAATGAAATGTTACTCTGCGTGCAATTTTAATCACTTTTCCATTTCGTCACATATGAGGTTTCAAATGCCTCTTTATGTCACTTTGAAATACCACGTGTTAGAGGTATGTCAGTCATTTCATTATTTCGGCTCGGAATCAAAATAATTGGTCAATGTGCAACCTAATTATCATTTGTGAATATGAACAAATGGCAAACTAAACTGAAAAGGTTGCGGCTTCAAAGGAAATATCATTTCCGATTCATAGAAAACATTTCCTCCCCCTCGTCTCTCCACATGTTTTCAGTCGGAGAGAATCCGAAAATATGCAAGTGCATGGGAGGGGGGAGGGGGGGGGGTGCAAATGACCTTCCCTCCCGCCCAATGTCAGCTGGGATTGAATCCACACCCCCCCCCCCCCCCCCCCCCCCCCCCCCCCCCCCCCCCCCCAACCGCCACCCCCACCCCCGCCCCCCGCAACCCTCAAAGGATGAGGAGCATGGAAGCCTGCAGTGAGCCGAACCCGGGACTCACCTCCTGTTTCACCTGACCTGCCGCTGTGTTTCCCGCCTGCAGATCAGAGGAAGTGATGGTGTGCGATGAAAACTACACAGGCTGGAATGTGAATGGAATAATGATGATTATTGTTTCTCACATTGTGCAAAAGAAGAAGGAAAGGAATCGGGCCCCGGCCTCATAAAACAATATCTCTCTCGTAACGTCGGTGCTCAATGTTCCTTTAAGAAAGACATTTTTGGGCACTTAAACTTTATATCAAACCGTCTCTGTTTTATGTCGGACGTGGCGCCGCTTTACAATGACGGTGTTGACAACCTGAGTATTTTCTCACTTTTTACGGCTCGGTTTTAACGACACCACCGACACACTGACACCACAAGGTCCAAAGCGAGGAGAGCGTTTCGCTCGGAACGACGCTCTCACACGCCTCTGCGCAGGAACCACGGCAGGTCGTCGAGTCATGTTCTACCGGGGCGGCTGTTCTCAAGGGTCGGGGGTCTGTCCTCTGACCAGAGGGTCAGGGGTTCCATCCCTGCCTCAGCAGGCAAACAGATGCACAGCGTGAACGTATGAGCGGCTGTGAATGTTAATGTATGAACAGGCAAAGAGGGGGGGGGGGCCGAGGCAGAGCTGTGGTGGGCCCACGCTCTCGTAGCAGCATCCACAGAACATGAGGTGTCACTCGAGGCCACGCCCTTAATTATGCACAATTTCAGACCTTGATAGAATAAGAATATATATATTTTTTTTTTTTTTTTTTTACCCCATATATACACAGACCATTTACTTACATACTTACTTTTGGTACTTTGATGTCATTTACTGTGAGACACCTACTTCCATATTGTATGTATGATGATTTAATAGATAAAAATAGAAAATTACCATTGGGGTGAAGTGGGAAAGACATTATGGGAATGTCAAACATGTCAAAATGGAATAGAGTGATTGTGTGGATAATGTTATGGGGTGTAGATATTATTATTATGGGGTGTAGATATAATTATGGGGTGTAGAATCATGTGAGCAGGTCCTCTCCATGGAGGCCACCGTGAGGATTTGGGGGGATTCAGCTGTGATGTGTGACTTTACCTTGAGATGTCAATAAACCTCATGTCACCTTTCGAAAAAGCAACATGATTCAAAGTGACGTCCATTCCACCAATAGGAGAGGGACACCGCTCTAGAAAGTATACGCTCAGATTTGGGGCCTTCGGTCCAACACAGGGTCCGACCCCCCCCCCCCCCCCCCCCCCCCCCCCCCCCCCCCCCCCCCCCCCCCCCCCCCCCCGTCCGTCCGTGGTCAACGTGTGTTGCCTCATCACCTCCGGCTCAACATTCCTCACCACAAACTGGACCTCTGCGCGCCAATTACCCCGCAGATCATATCTGCAGCGGCTGCGCGGCTGCGCGGTTCATTACCACATTGAACCTGCGCCGACATTAGCCTCTGCCGAGTAAGGTTATATACATACTCAATATTGCATCTCGACGGGCCGACCTCGGCGGTTGCGGTTTAACATGACTATCCTCCGAGCGCCGCCGAAGACTTCACAGCTCTATTATAAATGTCAGTGGGTCGCGCCGAGAAAAGACATTATTCTCATATTAAACAGCGATGTGTCTCGCGCGCTGTCTCGCGCAGACGGGTTGTTATTCCGCGCACAGCCGCGCGCCGGCGAAGCCCACTGCTCTTTCGCCACTCGTTTTACTCGCGCTTTAAACGTGCATCTGTGCGGTGAGATCGTAGTGGGCAGCGCGGCAGACGGAGGAGACTTATGTCAGCATGGTGCCGCAACAGCAAGGGTGTTAATCTCTGTATAGGCGGCCTCCGTACGTTACCGTAGTTACCGTAGTTCAATTCAATTCTAACAATTTTATGCATTAGCGGTGGAGCCAGACAGTTTTCATAGGAACGGTCAAATTTGCTGACTCCAAACAGGGGCCACTATTGATAATGATACAAAATAAAATAACAAATAAATAAAATAAATAAATAAAATGGCCCTGACACCAGTTATTTATTTAGCGGACGGAATCAAATCATTAGCATGACTCTTTACTTGTCTGTGGTGGGGCAAGGTGAAAGTGTGACTACACACAGACAATCCATAAAAAAAAACATTTAGAAAATGTTGACAGACTCAATAAGGGGATGGTTAACAAGATGCACAAGAAGCTCTTTGACACATTAAAGGAATTAAGCTTTGGCATCAAATGGATCCTCTGATGTCCCTGTTTGACGAGTGACTCAGTACGTTTGAGGAATTCAAGGCTAGTACTTAAGTACTTAGATGCAAATATATGTAAATGCCGTGGCATGAATGTTAATGTTAGGTAAAGTGTTCTCCAGGAACCGAAAAGGACCCCCCCCCCCCCCCCCCCCCCCCCCCCCCCAAACACACCCAAAAACCCCCCCCCCCACCCCCCACCCCCAAAAAAAAGAAGATGGAATTGCTCATAGAAGTGTTATTTGTGTCTTTTTGGCTCTGTTTCTGTCCACGGTGTCAGTCACCGGGTTCAAAACAACTCTGGACTCATTCCCTGCAGAAGCCTGGGAGGACGGAAAAAAAAAAATCTGTTCCTCAGCCCTCATTCGCTTTTAAAACGAGTGTTTGCTACTTGAGGGACCTCTTCTCCCGAGCTGCATCGCTTTGGTCTGATCGAGAGGGAAAGAGACGAGTCGCTCGCTTTTTCCCTCCTTCCGCTGAGCTGCATCTGTTTTATAGGGAGTCTCCAGAACTCAATTTCCATGTCATTTAAGGCCCCGGCCCAGGCCATAGTTAGTTGGAGGTGTAAAATCTGCCCTTATCTACCCTCCACACACACACACACACACTTATCCCCCCATGGCATCTTTACAACACACACCGCTGTCGTTTACCAGCTCGTAACGCGGACACACTGTATTTCAGACGTAAAGAGCAGAGGAGGATCTGTAAGCGTCACATTCAATGTTGGAATAATGTGGTGTGAAATTCAAGGAAATGTCATTTGAGAACGATGATGATGTTCACGTTTTAAATGAGCGCAGCTCAAACCTGCCTCTGCGGAGTCGGTTGTTGTTGCGGTGCAGCGCAGCGCTGACGCTCTTTGTGTTTTTCTTCCCGCACTACGTTCTGAGTTGCCTTACCCAGGCTTTTCATGGCGCTGGAAACCTGCAGTTTGCAGGGCGGCCACTTGGGGCTGGCTCCAAAAGCGAGTCATTGCCCGTAGACCGTCTTAAAATGGTTCAGCTTTAGAGATGAATGAAATATGTTTATAGCTTGGCACAAACTACGGCTTTGGTCTCCAACAGTATTTCTGACTGCGCGACGGGCCCAGCCCCAGCTCTACCTGTGCTCCGCCCCTTTTGCCGTTTTTGGATGAACCGGGGAGTGGGAGGAGTCAGGCACCGGAGTGAACCGCCCACTCAGGCCTCACAAACACTCTGCAGAAACCGACGGGCGACGCCCCGGACGCGATATCTATCTTTACATACAGTCCATGTGCTGATGTCACTTATGTGGTCACCCGCTAATATCACACCACTCTGGGCCCTGAACTACACAAAAGCCACACACACACACACACACACATACACACACAAATATATACATACATATATACCTGCTAGTGTCCTCCAATGACATTCTTATCGCGCAGATGGAAAAATAGAAATAACCTTAACTTGTTCCCCTCAGTTCCCAGACACTGATACAGATATAGATCCAAAGAGACAGCTTCATCTCCCGCCTGCGCAGAGAGGACGTTTTTATATCTATCAAATATCGTATTTGTTTTTCCACATCTTACACAAATCCCATTTCTTCTTCTCTGTTGCCACTAAATGTTTGACAAGCGCTTGCTTACAACACCACAGGCAATTTGAAAAAGCTTTACTCCCAGTTTCTGCCTACATCCCTGCAGACTGACTGCAGCAGCAGCAGCAGCAGCAGCAGCAGCAGCAGCAGCAGCAGCAGCGCTGGAAAACTTTATTCTTATTTATTCTTTCCATATTTGGCTTTTTCTCCATTATATAACGATGGGACTCTCTGATGTTCCACAATGAGGTTGATGTAGTTGCTATAGAACATTACACGGGGGCCTGGATTATTGATGAGATTGAGCATGAAATTAGGAAAAGTGCTTTATGAAAAAATATACTTCTGTTCAGAGAAGCTCCAGAATGTCCGGATCCTGCCATAATTCATTCCACCGACGTTCACATTTCCTGCCGCCTCCTCCTCCTCCTCCTCCTCCTCCTCCTCCTCCTCCCCCCCCCCCACACCCAAAGGTCCAAGTTTAAAAAACACAATTCTCTCAGACTGGTGAACCTTCGTCCATGCAACACAACATAAGACATGGAAACAACTGTTTTGACAGGTTGCGCACTCACCTGCTCACGGTTCACACGGCTCCATGGACCCACTCTTTCACTGCTGGTGGAGGCATCTGTCAACATCTGGAGCTCCTCCTGGGAGGCATCTGCTGTGGGTGTGGAAAAAGAGAGTGAGCGGTCGACAATGTACAGCGCAACACGGCTGTAATGACTCTTCACGCGTCCTCTCTTATCGCAAATGCACAGGATTCACTGAAATGTACAGTACAGTGCATAAACAGAGCAGATCAATGCACCTTTAATGAGAAACCGGAAGTGAGTGGTTGGGTGTCATTAACCAAAGAAGTGCTGCTCTCGGCGTGTATTTCTTCATGTCCGTAAAGCATCATTAAGGAAGCCATTGATCTGCTGTGTACAACTGCTGTCACGGCAACAGCTGCCCTGTTAAATTCCGTCAAATCGATTGATCAGACGTTTTCCCTCAACATCTATGAAAGACTCTCAATGGAAATGTTTCTTAGCTTCATCTCGCGATTGAATTAAGAATATCAAATCAAGAATTACAATCATCTATAAAAAAAAAGAATGTGTTGATGATTGAATTAAGAAAAGAAATTAAAAATAAAAGCTAAATTCATGATAAACTAATTCTGCGTGTGCCCGCCACAGCAGAATTTAACTGGTCCTGCCTCCATCCCCCCCCCCCCCATAAAGCTTTATGGAAAACAGACGGGGATGCGAACATAACCATTCGTCCGCAGGGTCGTGGAAACACATTGTGAAGTTTTGATACGATCTTTTCGACAGCTCAACAAAAACACCGACCTCCGACCGGCGTAACAGACGGAGGTGAAAACACGGCGCCTTCACTGGAGAAAACGACTCCGATTTTATTTGCCTATGATTCATTAGTACGTCCAGTAACAGCTGATGAGTGTTTATGTAATTATCCCATTACATCATTACTGCACTGTATGTTGCCTTTTCATCCACGTATCATCGTTACTGCTCATCCCCGATAAAAGGCTGGAGCCAACCACAGCTCCCGGAGTACGGGAGGTGGCTGTGTGCACTCCGCTTCAGGCCAGAGAAGAGAATATACACAACTGGAAACCACGCGCACACTCACATCTGTTGACTATTTAGAGTTTCATGATAACCTGTGACACCGATCTGCATGAGTGTGGGAGGAAGCTGGAGCTACAAGAGGAATCCCCCCCCACACACACACACACACACACACACACACACACAGGAAGAACAGCTCCGCACTGAAAAACTATAGTCAGTCTATAAATGATGTTCTGAGTCATTTGTGAACTGTGCAGCCGACGCCTTCATCACGACTTACAATGGCTGTCAAACACGTTAACGCCGACGTCAACGTACCCGACAAGTGCTCGACCTTAAAGGACTGACACTTGCGCACAACAATCCATTATAAGGTTACATGGATCTATTTTGTTATTGTTATTTGTGCATGTGTGTGTATGTATGAACATAAATATACATGTATGTATTTACACACACACACACGCACACATATATATATAAATATATACATACATACTGCACGTACATATATACCAATAGTAAATACATAACTTAAAATTCTATTCTATTGTAAAAGATGCTGTAATCTCACATATTACTGTCCGTAATGCGTTTTCTATGTGTCAGTATCGGCCGACAGTGAAATCCACTTGTTACAGGAGGAAGTTGCGCCTGGCGGCCTGCGCGTGCGCGTCGGGGTCGCTCAGCCCTGACCCTCACCGTGAGCCCACCTTAGCTCGAATAAATCCATCCTCAGCAGATGTTGACGTGGGGGATAAGGTCGTGTAGCGTTAGATTGACGGGGACGATGATTACGCACAGTTGGCCCAGTCACGGGGGGAGGGAGGGAGGGAGGGAGGGAGGGAGGGAGGGTCGGGGGTGTGGCGGTCACGTGAGCCGATTCACAGCAAACGCAGCCGCCGCTCGTTACCAGGACTTCGTTTGAGCCAAAGTGTCGTTTGTTTTTCGCTTGTTGTTTTTAATGGAGAAAAAATACCGGTCACCCTTAACACTTATCGATCTATTTCTGTTTTGCCGCCTGTGTTGTTTACATGCATTTAACAGCACAATGTTGGCGCCACTTACACAGGAAGTGAGCGAAAGCTTTGAATGTGCAAACAGACTTCCACTGAAATAATGAGGCGCCGTGTCAGAGCCAGTTATACGGACCCACACCGGGGACGCGTCTCGCGCTGTGTCCGCCACCGATGTTGTAATTACCACTTTCTGACTCGTAAATAAAAGTTTGCGTCACAGCTGCGAGTGGAGAGAATGTTCTCTCAGCGAGTAAAAGAGCCTGGTGAGAGATCAGCGCACCCTGAGGAGGTGTCATCACGAGCGGCGGAACTAATGAGTCTGTAAACAACAATCATCCAGGCGGGGATGGTCACACAAAGGAGGCCGTCCAGTTGCATTGTGGGAAATGTCCGAACAAACGTCCTTGAACGCCTCGTTCTCCCACAGACGTGTTGGAAACTCCACAGAGAAACACGGAGTCTTTTGTGAGAGTCTCAATCAATCAAGTCTCAATCAAATATCTATTGGATGGAAAATGTGTGAGTGTGTGTGTGTGTGTGTGTAGGTGTGTGTGTGTGTGTGAGTGTGTGTGTGTGTGTGCACACATGGTTTCCTTTTTATTATACATTTTCATTTAGCGAAGGGGCGGCAGTGGCTCAGTGGTTACGGCAGTCGTGGCTGAATGCAAAGGACACTGGTTTGAATCCCACTCGGACCCTGCTGCAGCGTCAGTGGCCGTGACACTGGTGCCCCGCATGTCTCCGTGTGCACCAGTTACTGGATGAGCTGACATGACATTTTCATTTAGCAGGTGCTTTTATCCAAGGAGAGGGTGGATGGAGGGGCTGGGAATTGCACCCACAACCTCATGCATTCGAGACGCACGCTCCACCACTGAGCTACACTCACTCTCACCACTACTCGTTAAGAAGCCACTCCCCCTACAGTCAATCCCTCAATGCGCAAACACAAAAATGACGAACAACTCGTACGATCTTCGTTTAAAAAAAAAAAAGCCATCAAATGCCAAAGAGGAATTTACCCAGAATGCAAAGTGAGGCTTCGTGCGTCGACATTTAACTTGTTAAAGACAGAAAAAGCGGGCTGAGCTGGTACACGTGCATTTCTGAACCGTCGATATGAGCTGTCACTCAAATGCCAATACATGAAAGTCTCTCGAGTGCGCGCAGCTGAAACCAATATCGTTTGAACGCGAGTATTGAACTTCAGATTATGTGCACTGGATTAATTCTGCGATCACTTTACACGTGCAGTCTGCCGCCGCCGCCGCCGCCGCACGTCGCGTCGGTCTAATACATAGATCCTCTGAATGACTGTACATCTGCAGACCCGTCGCCGTCGTCATGGTCACGCAGCGTATGTCCTACGTCTAATCAACTATTAATCAATGAGCAAATCAAATCCCTTCATGAATAAATGGAGCCATTTGCCGGCGGCGCTGTATATCAATAGCCCATATGGCGAACATGACACCCGCGCCCGGGAGGGGCTGAGATTCATCAATACTCCATGAACTGACAAACATGCGCCCGCGCGCTCGAATCTCCGCTCTGACTGACGGCGCCGCTCATTTGGGTTGTTGTTGTTTTCTGCCGCCATCGGCCAATTTAACGGCTCAGGAAATTAAGAGAAACAAGCGGCAGATTGTGATCGCGTCCCTGTTCTCGAAGTACGAATTCATCTCCTCCTCAGGTGGCTTTTGTTTTCACTCGTTAATATAAAAGCACAGACCGTGAATATTTACTTTTAAAGTTTAAGTTGTGTTTATTTCCATGTATTTATTTATTTAATTATTTTTGTTGCTTCTTGCAAAGAATGGAAGTCTGTGTAATGATTTCTAAAAATAAAAAAAATAAAAACTACAATCTTGACCGCAGCCATTTTATTCATTTCAAACTTTACTTGACGATGCAGTGAAAGATTCGTTTGTTTCATTTATTTACTTCGGTTCATTATTCGCACTGGACACAAGCTCCTCTTCAAGTCCCACTTTGACTTGGGTAAACTGTGTTTAGCTGTTGCGCTAATGCTGCCACACGTATGTTTTGCCTCATTTCTCAAAACAATTGTAAGCAAATGAAGTGACAGAGTGAGAAACGTCCATCGAACATGACTATTGACAAGTACAAGTTGTATCACAGAGCGTTCCTGCACTTCATTCAAAGGACGACACATTTCAAAGATGTCTGACAGCCAATTCAATCCCGGAGAGACAGATGTACTTCGTAACTTCGTAACACTGCACAGGTTCGGTTTGTCTTCGTGTCCTTTGGAGTCGTCTCCTAGTCAACATTGGTGCACTCCCCCTTTAAAACGCTGTATAAAAGTAATACCCTGATTGAAAGGTCTTTCTAACGGCGGAACGTGTAATCCTCTGTGCCTGCTGCCATTATTTAACTGAGAATATGATCCAATCTCACCGCGCTAATCTACCCACACTCGGATAAACAAACTTTCATCTCATCGCGCAGAAGACAATAGAAATCATTTCGAGCGGATCAAATCAGCCTTTTGGTCTGAGGGGAAACGG
>JAFBJT010111604.1:13852-30169 GCA_016785325.1 Chascanopsetta lugubris
AGCGAGAGAGAGAGAGAGAGAGAGAGAGAGATGGAGATGGCTCTGTGTGACGAAGTCGTCCTTGCTCTCCGCTCAGCCTCGCTGTGCTCCTAACCTGCTGGGACTCGCTGTGGCTAAATAGTAATTAAACCCGGTCCAGGTCCATTATCATCAATGCACAAACTCGCTGCTGTGACACACAGACAAGAAGTTGAAGGATGTAAGGACACCTAAAGGTGCTGCCGTCAGGTTAATGAATTCATGTGAAGCCCGGAGCACAGAGGCACATTTTGTGATTAACATTGGGCCGTGATGGGCGTTGGAATGGCGGCATTATAATGAGGGATTTGCATAACAAACAAGTGACGGACACCGAGTTAATATGCATCGGCGGGACCGCGTCCGGGTCACTGCTGCGATGCCGGGCCAAAGTACAAGTGTGTGTGACCGTGAGGTAACGATGAGTCAGCAGTTTAGACCAACACCTGCAGAGCAGAGACACGGGGAGCAAATGGATTGTAAATACAACATGTGTCAACTTTTTTAGTTTTTATTTTGGAGCAAGAGTATAGTGGGAAAAAAAATGACTTGAAAGGGTCACTGTGGAAAATGAAGGGCAAATCCATTTCTATTGGATGAAACCAAGTGGAATCACTGTCATAGTCTTTTGGCTGGACACACTTTTTGCCCATTGGTCCAGATTGGTCATGCGTTCACACCTATTTTTCTGGTTTGGGTGAAACTAAGATGCCAGATGGTCCAGACCAAACTTGGAAGAGTGCTTCATGTCTTTGGACGGTTGATAGTAGTTTTTTTGTTTGTTTTTTAGACAGGGAGCCTGTGACTTTGAAAATCTATTGTTTTCCAAGTTTCTAGTTCTTCTAAAAATTCAAGACTTTTGATCCTTTGCTGCTTTGATTTGACCCTTGAAGTGAATTCATGCTCATCTGATATGGATTACAAACAGCATACTCATGGAATGACGAGAAGACAATGGCATCCAGAAGAAATGAGGTGCAAAATGAATTAACCCGGCAGATTCCTAATCTCTCAATGGTCAGTTAGTAGCACCAACATCCCACATTATATATATATATCTAAACAGAGGAGGCTCTGCAGTGATATAAATGGTAACAAAAGATCGTGTAAGTGTGATACTTACCTGCTCAAACAGGTGAATCATAAAGCAGAGGAGTTCATGGAGGTGATCTCTGCTGCAGCCGGCTTCATTTCGTCCTCACCACAGACCAGAGGTCAGCTCTGACTTGGGGAGGAAGTGTCTGTTTGCTCTTTGTTGCTCCACTTGTTAAACTCCAGCTTTAGTGTAAACACTTACTGCAGCTACAGTACAACTCAATATCTCTTTTCATCCACCGGGGCTCTGGAGATCCTCTGGATTACGTCCGGAGCTGGAGCCTCTGCAGTTTCCGCAGACTTCCTCCTGTTTGACAGTTTCCACAGAAAGGTACGGCGATGACGTGAAGGCTTTTGATGTTCCCAAACGACCGCCGGCGTGCGATGTGCGCCGTAATGTTTCGTGATAAGCACCAAACGATGGCACTTTGAAGACATAGAAAGACAATGGCGTCGGTGATCTGTATGGAAACGGGCTGCGGGGAGGGCAGCCGTGAACAAAACCACTGTGTGGATCACTTTTGCAACAGATGGTCCAGAACCATTCATCTGAGGAGAGCGGACAAGTCAAAAACAGCTAATGTGAAGCTTCTGGACTCTGCTCTGCTCTCTACGTGTTGAAACAGAGCTGAAACATGATGATCAAACACATACACACACACACACACACACACACACACACACACACACACGCACACAGCTTACACACACACTCTCTCACACGCGACAGACACACACACACACACACACACACACACACAAACTCACGTACACACACACACACACACAATTACGCTCCTAATGACAGCATCTGCCAGGACAGACTGATGTGGTGGCAAGCAGAACAGTCGGATCATGTTGCACTGTTGTGTAGCACTGGTGTATGTGTGTGTGTGTGTGTGTGTGTGTGTGCAAAATTATGACAGTGACTAGAGGCCTAGCAGGTACTGCAGCAGCCACAATGCTGTTACATAACCTATCTCAAGTGGCCTGCTAATAGCGCAGTCATGCCTGGCACGTGCTCTCCCATCCCTCACACACACACAATTGCACACACACTTAGACACTCACACAGTGCGAATAAACGTCACATTACGCACTGTTCATTTACAACACACATGAGACACGTTAACAAAAGCAGCCATTGAGTAATAGATCAAGTCAGCCCGCACTTGTGATGTAAAGTGACGTCACGGGTCAAAGTTTGTATTATGACATAATACTGGTTGGATGAGCTGTGTGTGTGTGTGTGTGTGTGTGTGTGTGTGTGTGTGTGTGTGTGTGCATGTGCGTCCGCTACAGAAGCCCCGAGAGTCGAACCACAACATGACGCGAAACAGCAAATTTCAAATGATACGAAAATGTTTCGTTGTGATTGGACAGAATTCAGGTCCCGCCCATTTTCCTGTCCCCGATCGAAACCTCAAAGGTGTTGGAGCGAACGAAGGAATCCGTTTTACAAAGCTCATCCAGATGTTGTCATCTCCGATATGCTCTCAACATATCATGACATTAAAGTGTCCCGTGGTTTGAGAGGATTAGGACTCGGAGATGCGGCGGTTATGCCACTTTAGCGAGTGACATCAGAGCAGTTTATCTAATCAGATCCGCCCGGAGCTGAGGCCTGGTCTGTGAAGTGAAGTTCAGCACACTTTGTCTGTCTGCTCTTTATCAAGCTTCCTGGAACCTAACTTGAGCTCCTCCTGGATAAATTATACAGAATACAAAGCTGTTTGTCAACGCTCTCTAATAACTTCAGTGACGGAGTTCAGTCAGTGTCTACACTCGTTTTTATCTCGTGAGTTTAAATCCTCAACACATGAAGTTGTCTGGTGTCACCACATTATAGTCAACATAGACTCCCATGTTAAAATGGTCCACACGTTTAAAGCCTGGTACAAACTATATATATATGTTTTTTTCCAACTTATTCTTATCCTATCAATGTTTGAAATTGCGCATCATTGGGGGCGTGGCCTCTTGAGTGACACCTGGCCCCGACCAGACATGTTCCGGGGATGAGCTCTGGTCTCTGCGTCCGCGACGGTCAAGTCACCATTCAAGTGTAGCCGTTAACTTGAGCTGCCCCATCACTAACGGGAAGTCGTGTTGCACCTTTTCCTTCATTATTTCATCAACGTTGTGTTTTTGTGTTCGTGTCGTGTAGCCTGGAGACGTCGTTGTGTTTGGACGCTCGTGAATGTCGGCACATCCGCTGTCGCCGAGGTGTTTGAACGCATCGGTGAGGCATCACTAAGGTCTGACTCATGCGCTCGGTGCAGCGCAGCACACAGTGATCTACTGTACCTTCTGCAGAGCCGCCGACATGCACACTCTTGTGGTGTCTTCAGATTCTGTACAGACTCTGTTTAACTTAATCCCATTATCCAGAGATGGTGCTTCCACCAGCATGAGTTGATGTACATTCAGACGGGACATTGAACACCGCCCCCCCCCCATCACAGCGTCTGTGAGATTCTCTTTATGCAATTTTTGCAGCCACCTAATCCATCCGTTATGACTGACTGGCTCAAATATAAAACGGCCCTCAGTTTCAGAGACGACTGAAACTGAGCTGTGTTTTTTCCCCCTAAATGATTCTTTTCGCCGGGCCCCTTGTTGCCAGGGGCCCAAGTCGCTCCAGGACCTGGAGGGGTGCTGGTACAAAATGACTCGATTCATACTGCACAGTTCAATAGTCATGATGTGTTTTACTGCTTCCCCTGTGGTCAACAAGCCGCCTCGTCAATAGGCCAACAAACAGGAACATCTTCTTCCCGGTGTGTACAGAGCGCTCAGTGTGTACACATGTAAACATGCTGTTGATCAATCCCATCGAGCTGCTTCTGGCATTTGTTGCGAAAACTGTCCTGTGGGTTTTTAGAACGTAGAGGGTTTAAATGTGTCACAGTAGCTTTGTTCTTATTAAGGAATCAGGTGAAATAATTTTGTGCAGCTCATACAGGAAGTGACTGACGGTTCATGATAAATAGCAAGAATCAAATCAATAGTTCAAAACAAATTGACCTGACAGAGCTCGATTACAGATTTTTTTGGGGGGAAACTTTTTACTTGACCTATTCATTTATACGCCGGAGATAGCGTTTATGAACTATTGTGCACTCAGCCACCAGGTGGCGAGCAAGTTACATTCCCTTGAAGTATGTCACCTATGTTTTGCTCAAATAAAACCGGATTAGGATTCTAATCTGAAAGTGAAAAATATTTGGTATGCTGAGACTGTAACATTGTAGAGTGTCAACCGTGGATGAAGCCAAGCTTTGATGTAAAAACACACCTAGTGGCCAAATGGTGGTACTGAATCCACCATTTGGCCAATCAGCAGCCTTCATATAAAAAAGAATAGGGCTCCACCATCCACTTCTTATAATGGAGCCCTGAAATAAACATTTAGTCAAAGATGCTGAATGTTAACATGCTCCAAAGAGTTTGTTGTTGATTCAGCAGTGTTACTCTCTTGGACAGGGACACGTTTGAATAAATGAATATTTATTCTTATATTTCTATTCCCAGGTTTTCGGTAGGAGCACGTGTGTTGTTTGAATTATTGAACATGAAGTTAATTTTATAGCCGAGACGCGTTTGCAACTGTGAAGCCATTTTTCGTCTTTGGTCTGACTTCACGTTTAAAAGCAACGTTTCATCGATTTGAACCATTATGCAATGACTTGTTGATGTTGTTGATGACTTTTCAGTGGCAGGGTGACTTCGATTTGGGAATCTCATGATGTGAGAAGTGTCTCATTCGGCTAAATAAGATAAAGTCATTATATCAACACAAAAAAAAACACGTAATAGACCACAGACTCCACCCGTCCTGTGCCTTTGTCCTCAGCGTCTCACACTCTGATCACTCTCTTCATCCCCCCCAGTCTATTCTTATATAAGAGTAGGTGGGAGAATACCTCACTCCTCCTACTGGACTCGGTGTGGTGCCAGTCAAATCCCACTCTCAGCACCTTTTAAGTCATTTCTATCAGAGGAACCGGCAAAGGAATATTATGTAAGATCAGCTGATGGCGGTGTGTGTGTGTGTGTGTGCGTGTGCGTGTGTGTCTGTGTCTGTGAAACCATCTTCAGGGATGCATGTCGGAAAACACACACACACACACACGCATGCACTCTGGCTTACAGTCTGCTAGGTATGGGTCCATGCAGGCGCACAACACGCCCACACACCCACACAAGTACAAACACAAACACAGACACATTCAAGACACTTACATAATGATAAAAGTTGGGTTTGTTTTTGTTGATCCTTCCATCGCAAAAAGATTCCCTCTGTCCACTGAAGAGATAAATGTGAGCTTACACACACAGACACACACACACCACACACACACACACACACCTTTCACACACATGCACACATTTGCAAACACTAGCACGCACATACTCATGCACGAACAGACATCTGTGCACACACACATCCACACACATAGGCTGACACATTCATATGCACGCACACACACACAAATACACACACGCACACACACGAATACAGATATCTGCCTCCAGTTACCAACTGATACCTGTGTATTCACTCTCGTGCCGCAGCCCTAGAATGCTCCCTGTGTGTGTGTGTGTGTGTGTGTGTGTATGCAAATCACTTGTGTCTGCAAACCTTTGCTGCATGTCTGTGACCCACTGCTGCAGAATAGAACATAGAGCATTTATTGTTATTATTCACAGTACAACAAGAGTTAGAGTTTCAATATGTAAAGTGCAGATCAACACACAGCGACACTCAACACTTCGCTTCACTTCACAATCTTTAAAAATGAATTGAATTATTGCACTGTCAGTGAATGTGTTGCACCAGTGGTAGAGGGAAGTGGAATTGTGGGGGGGGGGGGGACGACGACGACACGACCCGACCCTATTTGTCCTTCTTCTAACTACCTCAGCCTTTCCACTCCACCTCTCTTAACTCTTCCACTCACTTCCCCTCTCTCCTCTCAACCCGCCCTCAGGAGAAGAACCTGGAGTGGTTCCCCCGGATGAGAGCCATGTCCCTGGTGAGCAGCGAGGGCGACGGCGAGCAGAACGAGATGCGCTCTCTGCAGGAGAAGCTGGACAGCACCGTCACGCTGGTGGCTCTGCTCTCGGGCCAGCTGGCCGAGCTCAAGGAGCAGGTAGGCGCGAGTGCCACTTCGGGCCATTTGTCACGCTCCGGCGGCGGCGCCGCGGCAGCGCCCACTGGAAAAATGCAAGGACAGCCCCCTCGTGTTTGAGAGGGAGGTGCATGATATTGGTCAGGAGGGGAAAGGAGAAGAGAAAGAAAATCGTGGGTGGCAACGGCCGTGTGTTAGGTTTGCATTTGCTGTCTGATCGAATGGCTCTGTAACTCTACGCAGGTTGTCATTTTGCTACCATGTGTTGTTGTTGTTGTTGTTCTCTACTTCCTGTTTGGCGTTGTCAGACATTACCAGCGATGCGTCAGTGGAAGGAAATGAACAATGATCACGCTAACCCCTGACAGTCGGAAAAGTGCTACTAGCTGTTGAATGGCGGGTTGGCACCACTGAAGAGACCAAAACCTCTGACCTCGAAATGGAAAAACAGCTCGAGCAACATCTTGTCGGCTCCGTAGTCGACTGTCGATACCGAAGTCCACGTGCTGCCTGACCTGGAGACTCCTTTCACCTCAAAACACCCTGGAGCCCACGGGTCACATGGCGGCGGCTACGTCAGCGCTCTTGTTTGTCACGAACCCCCCCCCCCCGTACCGTGCTCGGCAAACCACGATGGATTCTATCGGGGGGCCCTCGGTGCGAGGGAGCGCAGGCAGCATGATGGTGCACTATCGTGTCAGCGATCAGCACGACTCGCAGCCGCCAGTGAGCCTCTGGCTGTCTGGATGACTGGCCGTGCTGCTGCAGTGTGACTGATCACTCTCATCACCTGCCTCCCCTGCATGTGATTCCAGTCACAGGCCTGTCCTTGTTCCTCTTTTGCCAGATGTGAGAAAACAACTCCCTACCAGGGGAGGATCCACACTCCAGTAAACAAAACAACAACCTCGGAAAAAGTTGCCAAGCCTCTCAACGTCTCCCTCCCCTGCACCGGATCCCACGTGTATACGCCCCCCCCACACACACACACACACACACACACACCTCCCTTTCCACCTCCTCCTGTTACAGCAGCGTTGTCGTGCCCGTGAGCAAGATAGCAATGCTTCAATTCTCAAACGGTAGTTTGGGTCAACTTCAGGTCATTTTCGGTCTTAACAC
The DNA here is from genome assembly GCA_016785325.1 of Chascanopsetta lugubris. Classification (NCBI taxonomy): domain Eukaryota; kingdom Metazoa; phylum Chordata; class Actinopteri; order Pleuronectiformes; family Bothidae; genus Chascanopsetta; species Chascanopsetta lugubris. The sequence goes on from JAFBJT010111604.1 coordinate 21,223, forward strand.
AGGTGGAGTAGGAAATCCAGCCCGATTTCCCGTGACTGGCTTTTTTTGGTAAGAGGGAATATTTAGACTAAACCACAAGAGGTGAGTGTTGGTGCTGATGGAGGTGCAGTCGCAAGGCGAGGCCTCCGGCTCCCACACCGACTCCCAGCCTCCGCCGACCTCATCACTTTGCACAACCTCAGCTGACGCTGCCGTGGTGTCTCTGCGTGGGTTCAGGGGGGTTTTCAGGGTTGGGAGGGCTCATTTCCCTGCGCTCTTGCATTTGCGAAAACCAGCGGCCCTCACTTCTGACGTCTACACTTGAAATGGGACCAGAGATCAGAAACGTCCTCCGCTCTGCTGCGACCACAAATGCGCGGATCAGAAGTTGTGCACAACAACAACACGCCCACGCCTTACTGAGTCCTCCAGTGAAGTTTCCGAGGAAACATTTTTAGTTTCCAGTCAGAGCGGCGGCGGCTCCGAATAGAGCCATTTGCATACAACTGCGGAAACCAAGTGTTGCCGCCAGATGCTGAAAATGAGATTTCCAAGTAAAACAAGAGTGTCCGAATAATTGTTGTTTGAAAACATCAAGAGAGTCAGAGTGGGATGTTTTTACCAGCTCTGAAATGTAATTATCATACCTGTATAGTGTAGTGGGAGAATTATGTTGTTCGGATTTAAAGGTGCAGTGTGTAAGATTCATCTGTAGATAAAAAAATATATACTAAACCTTTTACAAATGTATAATCACCCGATTGTATGATGTTTTTTTCACATGACCTCAAAATGAGTACTTTAATGCATATTTACACGAGGAGTGGGTCCTCTCTATGGGGGGCGGCCATGTTTTTACGGTAGCCCAGAGTTGGCAAACTAAACATCTGAGCTTTGTTGGCAACTGAGGGCTACGGTGGGTTCTCCTGCATGCTGGATAGGGAGGGGTGAGGTGACGGAAACAATACGCAACCTCACCTCCAGATGCCACCAAATCTTGCACACTGCACCTTTAAGAGTCAACCAGAGCGTGAAAAGCACACACACACACACACACACACACACACACACACACACACACAGACACACAAGTTTGTATGTCCATAAAAGAAACGCTCCAAGTTGTGTTTCTCCTCCACAGATGACGGAGCAGAGGAAGAACAAGCAGCGACTCGGCTTCCTGGGTCCATCGCAGCTCAACCATCACGTGCCCGCTCACTGACGGACCCCAGGTTGGTACGGGACACAGGGGCGGGGGCTCCCAGGCGCGGGATCACATGAGCTTCGGCTTTGGGAATCGTACAAATGCACAATAACGGGCGAGAGTGACACACAACTTCCTGCACGCGGACACACAACACCGCCTTATTGGACACAGACTTGTGCCTTATGTGTGTGAGTGGGAGCGCGTGGTACAGGCTCCCACATCTGCCAGTGTTGTTTGTGTGTCGCACACAGAGAGAGAGAGAGAGAGAGAGAGAGAGGGAAACGCTAAGGTTAAGTGCTGTGGACGTCCGCGTCTCAGCCTCCTCCTCCTCCTCCTCCTCACCTGTCCCGGTGCCAATCAAGAAGTCTGTGATCTGGCCTGTAGGGGGCAGTTGTGAGCACTAACGCCAGTTATTCTCACCTTTTAGATTTCTGTCGGTATTTATGAGAAAATGTGTTGTTAATAAACTGGAGTATTATTTTTGCATCTCGTAAAAAAAAAAAGGGGGCGGGGGGGTTGGGCGATTCATGCTGCCTTAACTTTTTTAACTGCAATTACTGAATGTGCACTAAATTACAAAAGGGAAAAAAAGGTTAAACCTGTAACTGGATCCGTAGTTTGGGGTATTTTTTTGTATTTTTTTTCCCGTGTGTTTGAAAAAATACCTTTACTGCACCTTTTTACAGATTTCTATCAAACTAAATGTGAATATGATCACTTCCTGTCCATAACGTACTTGAATTCTATTTTAAAGTCTAAAAACAAATCTCACATTGGTACACGATGTAGTCCCGACTGAGGATGATGAGGTCACAGGTCACCGCTACTGTATCTGCCCTCATCATCCTCACCTGCTACTGTCTCTTAAAGCCTGTTTTTAGCGCATTGAACCTTTACCGGCCTCTGTTGGACTGCAGTTGATTGTTGAGTGTGGAATTTTTAAACTTGCACATATGGGAGCGTCAGATTGCTGCATTCAATGGTAACTGTCCTGTGTCACTGTCGGTCAGAGTCAAACTGTATAGAGAAGTGTCTTTTATGTGGTTGTAATAAATTTGTAACAAGAGTCACTGGCTCGCGTTCAAGTGGTTTCCTTCAGTCTGAATAGAGCGCTGCCGGAATTAGGGCTAGATCATGGCGCTAAGTTGGAATGCTAATATTTCCGGTGGTCAAGTCAAAGTCACGCATTTGCCGCGTGACACATTTCAGCTACTTCACTCAAGACCTTATATTTCTCACGCTTACAAATAATTTAAGGGTGACAACCCCACGAGTTGTCCTGCAATCTAGTATTAATGGTAACAGTCAGACACATTGAGAAAAAATTTCACTTATCAGCCAATCAGCAAGCAGCATTTTCCCTGTTTCTGGGTAAAGTCAGTGATCTCGCCACAGTATTACATGGATGCGCTCACACATGGAGAGCAATCAAGGTGGAGTGGAAGAGCTGGATGCCACGAATGCGGTAGGTAACACTTTTGTTGTTATTGTTTTGAAATCGGTTAAAGTTTACAGTTTAGTGTAATTAGTTGTGTATTTTTGATAGATAGATAGATAGATAGATAAGTGGGAGGGGCTCACTGGTCATTGTTGCGAATTTTGACTGGTTCCTCCGCCAGTGGATGTAAACTGAAGTCTGGATAAAACAAGAGCTTTCAATACTTTTTCAAAATGACTTTTCGTCGATATGCCTGATATAAGATGAGAGTAGATTTGAATGTTTTGTAATAAAATATACAACGGCTGAGTAAAAAGCCCTCTTGTGAAATGTAATGATTTTATAGTGCTTCGTAAAGGTGATTGCTACATTTATTGCTTAACAAAAAACTGTGAGTATCTTACACCGTGTTCGCAGCAGAGCTTATTCTCGGTACTCGTCCAAAATCCAATGCAAAAATCCCATTGACCTTTAACTGTAGAAACCCAGAGCTTCTCGGTTGACCCACAGAAACACGTCATCACTAACTATACATATTCCCCATGACCCATTTCCTCACCATGCCACCCACCCACTGTTTACTCATACTGCAACTTCTCCACACGACCCCTCCTCTCTCAGACAGTGGCAAGTCCAACACAAGAAAAGTTAACACAGAATAGAGCTCGTCATGGCCGTGCTGCTTCCTTTTCACTCGTCCTCTTGAGACTCTTGAATTGAAGCTTTGTCCTCATAAAAATACAAACATTCACACGTGCAGGTGAAGGTATAAAGCAACAGGATACGCCACCCCTCCGTCCAATTCCATGGAAATCAGCCGAGTCACTTTTATGTAATACTGCTGTCCGCCAAATAGATAAGTAAATCAAATAGAACCAAAAAATAAAATGCAATCAAACAAACGATAAATAAAACCCCCAGAATGAAATGTATCAAAACAAGAATGCAGATGAAAACACGACCCTCTAGTTGATGACGGTCGTGGCAAAGAAACTGTGCCGTGATTCATGTTTGAATATTCTCGAGCGTCTCTGAGACGGTGGTCCTCAGAATCCCGGACCGGCCCTCGCTCCCCTCCCCGTCGTTTACCCTCCGCAGAGCCGCACGTCCTTCTTGGCTCGGGCTCCGTGTTTACGCTGGCAGGCCTGCGTTCGCTCCTGCTGCCTGTGACAGCCATTAAAATTAGCTCATGCCGCGCCATAATGGTGAGCAGCTGTCAGTGCACAGACACGGAGGGTAAAGTGCAGCATGACTGGAATGTAGTGGAGAGGGAGGAGAAGCCAGGGAGAGGGGGTGGGGGTGGGGTGGGGGGGGGGGGGTATCTGTAAGTTTCCTCCGCCATCGTGTCGTGTGATTCCAAACAACAACAAACACGCTCGGCTTCATCAGCTGACACTGTGATCACGCACACGACTCAACACTCATCACTAACCCCCCCCCCCTCCCACCCCCACCAAAAACCTGCCAAATTACTCGGAAGGGAGTCAAATCAGCTTATCGTATAAACGCTCTATTTCATTTCATCCTCTCGGGGCACAATGAGGCAGCTTGATGCACGTGAGCGCTGTATTATTCACTTTTGGTGCATAACCTTACTCACATTTTTTTTTTCTGAGTCTCTCTGCAAAACCACAGCCGAGGAGGTCACGTGGTGTCGGCCTGTGTGTGTGTGTGTGTGTGTATTCAGACGAGAGAGAGAGAGCGAGAGAGCGAGAAAACACACGGCGAAGGTCAGTAAATACGAGGTAACGGCCAAAACACCTCTGTGGCTGGCAGCGGTTTGACCGAGTGTATTGACTCGAATGCTGCGAGAGCAGCACGACCCACAGTAAGTTTACGATTCTAACGAAGGCTCCTGTAAATATCCACTTCATATACACACAAAATGGCTGCTTGTATTATTTTAGCTCGATATATTAAAAAGAAATACTGGATTGTGTCTGTCCAGCCATCCTGTAATACTCCTTTCCTGTCACTAGAGTGAGTTGTGAGCCACTATGGTGCTAGCCACACCGGCTAGCACCAGTGTCACTCACTTCTCCCCACAGTTTTAATGTTTATATCAGCAAAGTGCTAACATGGATATATACGTTACTTCCTGTACGAGTTTCAAAGTAAAAAGACATGGAGCGCTGTGGTGTAAGCTGCTCATTGGCCAGTTTCCCTCCTCGATTTAGAACTCGCTACCTTTTGTCCAGACTGGTAAGTTGGCATTCATTTATAGAGTCCGATTGACAAGCTAGCTGTGTTTTGATTGCCAGATCGGACGGGTTGTTCACGAAATGTGCCAGTTTTTCTGTCATTAGGTAAAGAGAAAAAGCTAGCTTGTTTTTTTGTTCGGAGAACATGCTTTGTTGCGCAATTCCGCCATCTGCCGTTGAACTCCATCAAGGTTGCGGTGAGTACAAGTTACGGTGAGTTCATTTTAATATTAATTTTGGTATCGTACTTTGGCTACTTTAGCCTCACCCAGGTTTGATCTAATGTATTTTCTATGAATAATCAATGGACCACACAGAGAGACCGTGAAGTGAGGGGGAGGGAGGAAGCTTCCTCCTCGCCGTCATCTTTAAAAATAAACATGCCCCCGTGATGACTGGCATATGACTTCCTGTGTCTGCTTCTGTTATTTGAGCCACTTTGCAGTCACACTATGTGCATCAGCATCATAAGAAAACAGGCCACTCGCAGACTCCTCCCCCTTTTCCGAGCAGCACGAAGCTGCAGTATGCACAGAACCATCTTCTCCAAGGTGTGTGGTTAAACAGAGACGATAAACTATCAAACTATGTTTAGCTGTTTCAGTATCCTTATGATTGGCCGAGTCATCAGTGTGGTCCGTCACTAGTGTTCAGCTAAGTTCTCACACTCGTACCTATTGGTTTTCTAAATGTCTGATTTTTTTATTTGAACAAATCCATCATTTCTCTCCCTTGGAAAAAAATGATGATCTTGAAAAAAAGGTTTCTGCGCCCACACCGAAATGTAATGAGATTCTTCGTACGTGATTTGACATTTTCTCGCTAAAAGTCGTGGAAATCTGTTGCGTTATTTTTGTGTTATCTTGTGCATAACTCTAAAGGGAGCATAGTTGCCTTCACAAGTATTCCGATAACTTTTTTTAATAATGTTTGATTCAATTTCAGTAGCAACAGGTATAATCATGACATTCTGAGATGCCCTCTCACTTGTTTGTTGATTCATGTAAAAAGTAGAAAAGGGACATTTCACTTGACTAAATCAAAGTGTATTCATAACCGCGCGTTAGTTTGACAGGCGTGAAACGCGCATAGTGGCGTCTTTGTATCACGACAGTAAGTTCCTTTCTCTGTGAGAAATAAAACATCAAGTTTATATCATCCACACTCAAACTTTTTCATGATTGAATTCGTGGATTTACTTCAGGAGAAAAGAGCTTCCTGTCCCTGCTCCAACCAAAACCCACGACTCAGCTCCTCCCCTTCTTCTCAACCCAAACATCCCAGAGTGGAGGGAAGACATTGGCCAAGTGGTCACGAAAATACTTGGCAAAGTAGGAGTCTGCAAAACACACTTTGTTTTTCGTTGTATTTTTGCTTGTCTTAAAGGTGCGGCGTGTCATTTTTGTCTCTTCTATTGGTAGCAAAAAAAAAAATTTCAAAACAATTACGTATTGACATTTTCATAATCACCTAAACGTATTCCCATTAATGTATAGTACCACGAGGAGCGGGTCCTCTCTCTGAGGGGGCCGCCGTGTTTTTACAGTAGCCCAGAGTGGACCTGCTCAACATCTTTTGAGTTTGAGTTTTAATGACAACTGAAGTCTACCATAAGTTCTCCTGCATACACTGCACCTTTAAGGAAATTAAACTATCTTGCATCATTTTGCACAAAATTCAGACAAATACGAATTATAGTAATGATAATAATATAAATATTGAACATTTTGTGAAGGCATCCCATTGATGATGTTTACTCGTCAGCTCTGTCTCGCTGCCTCCTGCAGATTTGTGCTTATTGTTCCATCTGAGACAATTATCCTAAATATATGACGCAAGATGCTCTGAAACTAATCGATAGCGTTAGGGTTACCGTGTGAAAGTTTGTTTTCGCGACACGATCACGTCCCCCTAACCTTTCATCACTGCTGCAGTTGTCCGATGAGGTGAATCAAGGCGAAAACTGTCCAAGATAAGATGAGATGAGATAAGAAAAGACGGGTTTGGGGGATTCGATAGGAAAGGACAGGGCAGGATAAGATCAAAAAGATAAGATGGGGGAAAAAATGATAAGATCAGAGGTGATAAGAAGTCGAGTTAAAGGTGCAAGTGTGTACGATTTGGTGACGTCTGTTGGTGAAGTTGCATGCTGAAGCCATCACCTCACCCTCACACCTTTGAGCGTGCAGGAGAACTTCAGTTGCCAATAAAGCTCAGAAGATGTTTACTCTGTCTGCTCTGGGCTACTGTAAAAAACATGGCGGCCCGGATAGAGAGGACCCGCTCCTGATGTACAGCAAATATACAGGAAAGGGCTCATTTTGGGGTAATGTGAACAGAAGGTCATACATCCGGGTGGTTATACTTTTTTAAAAATGTTAGTTTATCACTTTATCTACAGAATGAAGTGACAAAAATGTACCAAAATCGTACACACTGCGCCTTTAAGGTAATAAAATGTAAGGTGAGGTAAGGTATGGAAAGATTTGGCTCAGACAGGATTGAATAGTGACAACACTGATTGGACAGAACAGATTTGGATTGGACAGTACAATCTAAGATATGACAGTAGTTGACTTGTCCATTCTCCCTTAAAGGTGCAGTGTGTACGATTTCGGTCCATTTTTGTCACTTCTATCTGTAGAAATGTCATTACAAAACAATATATACAGATGTTTTTACAAATGTATAATCACCTAAATGCATGACTTGCTTTTTCCATTACCCTTAAATGAGCCCTTGAATGTATATTTACACCAGGACGGGGGCCTCCCTATGGGGGCCGCCATGTTTTTTACCTTAGCCCAGAGTGGACGTACTAAACATCTTGGGAAGGGTGATGCAACATGCAACGTCACCACGAGATGTCACCAAATCGTACACACCGCACCTTTAATACAGTGCCTAATGTGAAATGTGCTCTCGCGCCCCCTGCTGCTAATAAACACACCGTGTTTGGGGGGGGGGGAAAGAATCCCTGCAGCGGCGCCATGTGTAACGGTTACCATGTGACCTCTGACCTCAGATCACAGGCGTCCCTCAGGAGTCGCTGGTTACCATGGTGAAGCCGGGCCTCCCCACGGCGGCTGACTTGTACGTCCTCCCACTGAGCAACAAACCAACCAAGAAGAACATGTTTGTCGATAAGGTACACACACACACACACACACACACACACACACAACACACACCTCAGCTCCAAAATATAACAACATGGTGTCCCTTCTCAGCGTATTCCGGCCATCATGCAGGCCTTCAGCGACAACAATGTCAGCTTCATGGTCAGAGGAGGTCAACAAGTGCTGGTGATGCTGGCCGATCCCAACGCAGGTACCACATTCAGCCGCCGCGCACTTCACCTCACGTTCGACGCCGCAAATGTGTTTTAACGATGACTGCGCGATCTATTTCCAATGGCCAGGTCTAGTTGCTAATGACTCAGCAGCTCCAGCGGCAGAGACCGGTGCGTTCACAAAAACAAACAAACCCCTGCCGCTTCTTTCACCCCTGTGCCCTTTCCTTTCCTGGTTTCCGAACTAACCTGATCCCGTTCGAGCCCGTCGGTGCCACTCGGTCGTATACTTGATTTAATGAATTCAAACGCCCCTCTGGATCCTGCGTTTCACTCTCTGGTTTCAAGCGACCTTTATTTAGCTCACGTGTCCACAAAGCCCCCACCCCCTCATAAAAACTCCTTTAAGCCAAATTGTGTAGGATGCTTTGAGAGGCTCTTCCTCCGCTCTGCTACTTTTATATTTTATATCCTGCAGTTTTTGTCTCGATATCTTTAGACGTCTTTCACTTCTTCACGGTTCTCTGCCCATTGTGCAAATGTTCCTCATCGGCATGTTTCTGTGGATCATCATTCCAGGCTACCATGGAGCAGCAGGAGGTCCAGGCGTTTGGGCTCTCGCTGTCATTTTCCTTATCAGCATCATCGCCACCGGCTCTTTCATTCTGTACAAGTTCAAAAGGTGAGTCGTCCCACGTTAAAGAAACGGTTCACTCGTTGATCATCAACATGTTGATGAGCAACGTCCAATGGAATCAAAGTAAATGCAGTGTGTACGATTTTGGTCATTCTTGTAACTTCTAAAAACATTAGAAAACAATGACAAACTG
>JAFBJT010111605.1:0-32662 GCA_016785325.1 Chascanopsetta lugubris
GTCCCCCTACACTCAGCCCATTGTGGCGTCCCAGAGCCCGGCAACTTCTACAATGCAGTGGGCGTGCGCGGGGGGGCGGGGGCAGAGTAAACACGGCAGCATCCAGATCCCATTAGAAGCTCTTTAACTCCAACACCCTAATACTCTTGGAGAACTCTGGGAGAACAGGGCCCCACCCCTCACCCCGCCGCACACAATATCACCTTTTTACACCCCGCACCCATAGGTAATGAGGCTGCAAGCTGCCCCCTTTCACCCACATGCAGCCTCTTTTCTCTTTTTCTCTCCACGTGAAATAAGCTGTTATTTCGGAGCGTTTTCTCCACCAGCCCCCAAAACCCGAAAATAATCATGCGATTATTTCAGGTTTATTCGGAGATGAAAGGTCCAGTCGGCAAAGATTTCTGTTACAATATTTCCATTTCTATTGGTTGGGAGGGTTAATGAAGAAAAATGCATATATACTGAAGTTTTGATGCAAAATCCCCTGAATGGATGAATAATTTCCACTGACTGAGGTGTAAGCTGAATATTCTTTATATTCAGATTACATGTAATCCTTTATATTCGCCTTTACCTTTCAGTTCAGAATGACTTTCTTTGATTTCTCGAGTGCATGGGGTGACAAACATATGGCCTGCGGGCCAAAAGCAGCCCACCAGTGGGTCCGAGTCGGCCCAAAAAGTACAGAAGAGACAATTACTCAATAACAGTCAAAGTAATAGCAAGCAAACTGTTAAAAAAATAGTAGTAAATGTGAACATTGTTAGAATGTACTTTTTTGCTCTGAAACAAAGGGGGGAGGGATTGAATTAGCGTTTATAGGTTGTTGTGGTTTTCCTCGTCTCTGCCTGCTTGAAATCAAGTTGGGGCTGTACCACGTGACCCCTGACCTAAAATGAGTTTGACGTCCCCCTGCTCCGGTTCTTTCCACACCATCGAGTCTCTGTGACCGGATGAGTGGCTCAGGTGACGGGTGGCCACACGTCCACTTCCTCCTCAGTAACTGACCGTACCTCACAGACAGGCCACTGTCCGTTGTGTCAGTGGAGCTGGAGCACCACAGGGGCCCATACTCTCTCCTCTCCTGTTCACCTCACGCACCACTGACCGTCAGTCCAACCCTGACGTGTGCCACTCTCAGAGGTACTCTGATGACTCTGCAGTGGTCGGGTGTGTGAGGGATGGACGGGGGGTGGGGTGGGGGGGTGGATGTGTGGAGTGGGCCAGATTGTATTATGTTCTCCAAATCACACCGTCATGCTGCAGATCATTCATTTGGTGGAGCCGACAGACAGAGCCGTCTGAGGGGGGTGGATGTGTGGAGTGGGCCGGGAGAAATCACCTGCTGTGTCAAGTGGATGAAACAACAGATCATTGACTTCAGGCAGAAGGTGGTGACTCCACAGCCCCGGAGCATCCTGGGGATTAGGGATGCTGAGATGCTATAGGACAACAGATATACGTCAATATTTATACAGTGTATATATATATGTGTGTGTGTGTGTGTGTGTGTGTGTGTGTGTGTGTGTGTGTGTGTGTGTGTGTGTGTGTGTGCGTGTGGATATGTCCATAGTAGTATCATTCTCATCAGTTATTTTGGCCCAGAATAAACAAAACGAACTTCTACATTTGAATGAAATGGAATCTTGCCATACGTGCAGCGAGGTGAGGGCATTCACTATTCACTATTCACTATTCACTATTCACTTTCGTTTATATTGTAAAACACAGCATTTGTTCACACTTTGAATCGAAATGTTGGAAAGTTCTTTATGTAAAGAATCAGGCAAACTTTATGGAGAGGATAGTTCATGAAATCTGCTGCAAATTGCCTTAAAGGGGACTGTCTCTAAATGTCCCACTCGAAGCTGGCGTTCATGTTTATCTTAGAAATGACTCGAATGCACTGTTGTATAAACGCTTATTTATATTGAGTCACCAATCACTGCGCTCCTCAACCCAAACTACGTCATTTGAATTCTCCCCCATCTCCACATCTTCTTGAGATGCCAGCCTCTGCGCCACGTCTCATTGTTTTCATTGGTCTTTGCCAACAACTCCGTCTCCACCCTCCTCGCTCTTTCTTCTACCAGCTGCTTGTCTAAGACTTGGGCGTCTCTGTTACTGGGTACTCCACCTTTCAATTCGGGCACTCAGATCCTCATGCTCCCCACAGAGCCGTGTGTGTGTGTGTGTGTGTGTGTGTGTGTGTGTGTGTGTGTGTGTGCACACTGTGGCCCAACAGGGGGGGGGGGGGGGGGGGGGGGGGGGGGGAGTCACTGTGTTCGCCCCAGCTTAAAGGCAGAGGGATTACCGGCACACAGACACTGATTAAAGCCTTCCAGCCTCCTATGGCCCCATTAATACTGTCTTAATCACAATGCTTTATCCCTCCATCTCGCTCCTATGGATCAGGACCTTTTCATTTTAGTGGGAGCAACTCTTGTTTGGCCAGTGGATTAAATGCGCTGCGCATAGAAAACTCAAATATACGCAGAGGGGAGAGAAAGAGAGCTGGAGCCTCTGGCCGCCCTTCGAAATGTGGCCCGGCATAATTGTGTTTTCTTTTTCCGCCATATCAGCATCCAGTTTCACGGTGACACGTTGTTGTGTTTTTTTCTCTCTCGTAATAACGGTTGATGTTTTCCACGTAAGCACAAAGATCACGGAGGTGACGGAAAGTTCCAATCAGGGGCCGGAGAGCAGCCATATTGATTATCAACCGTCGAGATCTGACCCGACCTCAGTCTCTAAGGACGGTCAGAGCCACAGGTCGCGCTCCGCTCGCTGCTTCCTCGCTCGGGATGACATTACAGAGCGTGTGTCCTCTTACGTCCCTCACGGCCGCCATCACTGATAAGATCTCCTCCAATCTGTGTTTACAACAGACCACCGAGGGGTCAGGACTCTCCCGTTGCACAAGGACAGGATACGCTCTCTTGCTCGCATCAATAAAGATATCAATCTGATACAAAGTCCCACAAAGAAAAGCTTAAAGGTGCAGTGTGTCAGATTTGGTGATCTCTTCGGAGGTGAAGCTGCATGTTGTGTCCATCACCCTCACCTTTCTGAACATGCAGGCGAAGTGGTAGATGTCATTCAAAGTCAAAAGATGTTTAGTACGTCCACTCTGGGCTTCTGTAAAAACATGGCGGCCCCCATAGGGGAGGACCCGCTCCTCGTGTGAATATACATGAATGGGCTCATATAAGGGTCATGGGAAAGAAATGAAAGATTCATCATAAATTCCTGAAAATATCAGTGTGTCATTGTTTTGTAATCTTTTGTAGAAGTGCCAAAAAAGGCCCCAAATCTCACACACTGCACCTCTTCCATCTTTTCCCTGAGTTTCCAAATTGCTCCACGCGACCCTCAAACCATTTCCCCATCGCCTCCACCCCACAGCCTCCCGAGACCGTCCCCGAGTCCATCCCGGTGTTCTGTAATCTTGTATCCAAAGTTAATTTACGTGGATTATTTCCACATCCACCCACTCGTGTATTTGGACCCAGGAGGATAATCCACGCACCCTGCCCCCGCCGCTTCCCACCCAAAACAAAACGGCCACGGCACAAAGAGGGTGCATGTGCGCCAGCAGCCAACTCTGCCAGTGCTTTCTCACAGGCCAAGTATCTGCCTGTGTGTAAAGCTATGTGTCGTTCCTGCGCCGGCGCTGACACACAAGAGCGGCGAGGACAAACTCCTGAATGAGGAGCAAGGACCTCGTTCACCTCTCTTGCCCTTTCCTCCTCTTTCCTCTTCCCCTTTACCCCCCGCAAAACACTGATTCCCCTTTTTCCCCTCTCTCTCTCTCTGTGTGTGTGTCTCTCTCTCTCTCATGCTCTCGCTCCTCTCTCTCTCTCTCTCTCTCTCTCTCTCTCTCTCTCCCTGCAAATTGGCCCAGCTGTCCGTCAGCCCCCCCGCAGTTGCCCCAGCTGTCCTCCCTCCCCAAACGAGAAACCCCACAACAATACGGGTCACAGGTCAAGAGAAAGAACAGGCTGCATTCACAATGGACCAGTGGCGCCCAGTAAGACAATCGCTCCTTTTTTCTCCGGCAGCCCCTCGGCACTGTGGCCGGGACTGGAAAAGACAAACCTTTTGGAGAGGTAGCTGAAGAGGGGAGAAGTCCTCCCGGGCGCATTCCCCTCCTCACAATTGCCTATAAAGGAGCACAATGATAAACACACTTGTGCACACCGGCGCTTGCTCTCACCACTCTTTCTTTTCTTTGTGCCACCCTGTTGTGTGTTTATTTCAAGAGCCATTACGTCCTTCAGCCTGGTCATTAAAGTCAAAACCGAGACTTTTGACGTAACGCCGAGGTGATATAAACGCGTTAGGCACCTTCACGCCCGCAGTTAATCTGGATTATAAGAATCAGATTCCCGTGAAATGATTTCCTCAGTGCTAAGAATGGTTACATTTTTGATTTGTTTCGCACGTTATGACTTTGACGTTAAAAACATTTTCTATTGTCGAACATCCAACCCTCTATCTGCACCCATGTGCCGAGTCCCTGCAGAAATCTGGGCCTTTTTCTCATTTTGATTTAATGTGGATGAATTCTTTGGGAATGAGCTCTTGCCCTACAGTGTTTTGGCATGAGCTACATGGGAAACTGGGGCATGTGGGAGCCACAGCGAACGATCAGGGCTGAGAAAAGCCTGACACGTTCACCTGTTCTCCACAGCTCTTTTCCCATGGCCCACAACGGCCTCCCGCCTGACCTGGTAGAAGGCAGGGAAGCCTCTGAATGACATCATACAAAACACACACACACACACACACACACGCACACACACACACACGCGCACACCCACACACAGGCTGCAACAGAACTCCTCTGCCTGGCCACAAAGTGCTCCTTTATTCCAGCGACTTATTCTTGTGCAGTGTCATTTGATTTGAGGTTTGTCCACTGAATCATTAATTTCCTCTTCTTTGAAATTCCAGCTGCACTTTTTTTTAAATGATGTAGCTTCATTGGAAAATACCATTGTTTACTCAAGTACTCCAACGCTGCATAATCACTGTTCTGTCACATGCAAATTCAGTGACAGCCCAAAGTGACTGAGTGAAGTAGGGACATTTAAGAATCAGAGTGATGGACGGGGGATCATTGCCAAAGAATTGTTCAATGTTTACAATTTTAAAAAAATCGATATAAATTGTTTTTATATTCTTATTTTTGTTGTTGTTGTTATTCTTCTTCACATAATAATAATAAGAATTATTATTGTTACTATTATTTGAGCGATGTTTGTTGTGAAATTATGGAAAACAATTAAGGTTCCCCTACCTTCATTGCATTATCCTCCAAATGGAGAACAGTTCGAACACATATCTTATTACAGCTCATTTAATAAGTGAGCATTTCCGTTGGTTCTAACTTCTGTAGGAAGGAAGCTGCTCTTCACTGAGGTACTCAAGCAGCAAAGAAGCTCAAATACGTTTTTTACATCATACTTTCACTACTTGTGTTCTACCCTGCTACGAAGTGGGAGTGGGTGAACTTTGTGTTCTTGTGAAGTTCGGCACAACACAAGGAAACACGAGGAAAGCATGGTTACTGTGGAAATAGCATATAATATAAGAATATTTATTCAATTAAGTGCGAAACAGCAAAATATTTACAACAGTACAGAATGTGACAAACGGTTGTGACAATCAGATCAAACAAGTTCCTGAAAGACTTCAAATAAATAATTTAAATACAGTGCGGCCACCAATGACTGACAACGACACCATGAAGAGAGTGACACGGAAACAAAAGCTGTGCTGAGGAAGAAAAAAAACAGAAGACGAGACCTTATCAAAATAAATATTAAATACAGATATAAATAAATGCATTGCTTTTCTTATGGCAAGCGGGACGTTGGCAGCAGGCCTCAGTGCACAATCGAGGACGGATGGGGTTTCAATCTTTGTTTTTTTTTTAGTGTAGAACTCCAATAAGGTTTCCATGTTTTTGTTCGAACCCTGCACAGTAAACATGTTTGTGCTGCTTCAGGCTGATTTGGCAACGAATCTTTTTTTGTCTCTTTGTACAACTGAGGGGGACGACTGACTGAACAACATCTTCATCCGAATAACTGACATCAAATCATGGTAAAAAAAACAAAAAACAAAAACAACGGAATAAATTAAACATTGAAAAACATACGGGTGCGTGTTTGTATCAGGTAGACTGAGTTGAGGTGATGAGTCTCTCTCTCTCTCTCTCTCTCTCTCTCTCTCTCTCTCTGGGCCTTCAGTGCTCTCCCAGAGAACATTGAAAACCATTGCTTTCTGCACAGTTACCTTGGCCATTGTTTTTTTGTTTTTTTTAAAGCAGTCTGTCGGGGGGGGGGGGGAGGGGCGGGGGGGGGCAGGGCGTGCCCTTTCCCCCCCCCCCCCCCCCCCCACACCCCCTACCCCTCCTTGGTGAGTTCCCATCTCCATCTCAGATGTTACCCATCTGAGAGGTGACCAGGTGAGAGGCGGCGAAGGAGTCGAAGGCCACGTCCAGGGGCAGCTCGTAGCGCGAGGCCTGGTAGAAGGGGCGGCTCGGGGGCCCACCTGCCAGGCCGCCGGACCCCGTGGAAGAGGGGTAGTGGTGTGACAAGAGGTAGTGGGCAGGGTGGCCCGAGTGGGCGGTGTAGTTCCGCTCCGAGTCGTGGGGGGAGGGCTCCGGCTTCAGGGCGAAGTTGCTGCTGATGCTGAGGGGCGGGGTGAGGGGCCCGTCGTACGGCGGCGTGCCGCTGCTGCACTCGTTCGAGGAGGGGTTGTCGTACACCGGCCCTTTGAACCCCTTCATGTGGAGGAGGTGGGACGCCTCCAGGGAGCCGTACGGGGGGCTGGGCAGGCCCGGCGACGGGTAGCTGAGCGGGTGGCCGGGCTGACCGCCCACGCCGCCCGCCCCCGGGCCGCCGCACTTGTCGTCCAGCTTGGGCAGCATCACCGAGGCGGGCCCCAGCTGCAGGCAGCCGGCCACCAGGTTGCTGGTGGGCTGGGACAGGCCCTTGCACAGCATCTCCATGAAGCCGTGGCTCTCGGGGGACTGGCCACTCTCCAGCACCTCCGACAGAGCCCAGATGTAGTTGCGCGCCAGCCGCAGCGTCTCGATCTTGGACAGCTTCTGCGTCTTGGAGTAGCAGGGCATGACTCGCCGCAGGTTGTCCAGGGCGTCGTTCAGCCCGTGCATGCGGGAGCGCTCGCGGGCGTTGGCCTTGACCCGGCGCGCGCGGAAGCGCTCCTGCCTGGCTTTGGTCATCTTCTTCCTCTTGGGGCCTCTCCGCTTGGGGGCCTGCTCCCCGTTGGGTCCGAGCACGTCGCCATCGTCCCCGTCCCCCTCCTCCTCCTCCTCCTCCTCCTCCTCCTCCATGTCCTCGCTGCCCATCTCGCCGCAGGAGCGGATGCGGCCCCCCACGCCCAGCCCGTGGTGGGCCCTCAGCTCCGGGCTCTGCTCGCCGTCCTGCGAGCTGCCGTCCTCCTCCTCCTCCTCCTCCTCCAGCCAGCCGAGGGAGCTCACCAAATCGCTCATGTCGGCACTCTTGCCAAAGGGTTTGGTCATCATTTTCGATCTGGAGGGAAACCGCATGGACGTTAGTGCGTCTGACCATTGGTATTTATTTAAATGCATCGACCTAAAAAGCTGCATGCATGTGCAACGTGTGTTGAGCCGAGTGGAAGAAAAAAAAAACCCCAAGAGGATGTGACTTGAAACATGTCCTGTCGGCTTCACACATTTCAGATTGGGACGGTGAACCAGTCCCTTCACTCAATTCAGAGCAAATTCCCCGGTCCGACAATTCAATTGAGATGAAAGACAGTCATTTTCTACCACATGACAATACATGACATGTCATGATATTCTGGCATTGAGGCTGGTCCCTTGTTGTTTGCGCTGAAGCCTTTTACAGAGACGCTGTCAATCTGGGACAGGAGAGGATTTATACTTTGCATATGAAACTAACAGATTAAATAGGCAACATAGACACTGATGTAGTGGATCGTCCAGTTTCTTTCTAACAAGAGGACTGTTCCGAAGCAATTATCATAATCTGGGCATTATTGAGAATACGTGCTGTCCTGTTATTCCATAGACCTGGGACAGCGCATGTGCTAACTGTCCCAATTCATCATTGTGCACCAAAGCGCGAAAGTGGGACAGATTAGGCATTTATGAATTCAGAAGTTAAGAGCTGATTAGGTCTTAGATGTTTACGCAACACAATTAAACCGAAACACAGGCTGTTTGTGTTCTCGGAAAAACTAAACATAGCTGCTGACTCAGCTTTAAGAAACAAGTGCATCTTTTAAATGCGAGTAAGAGCATCACCCAAACTGATTTCACTGCATGATCTGTTTTGCAAAAAAATACAAAATAAATACAAAATAAAAGAAAGGAGTGGACTCACCTGTTTGGGTTTGCTCTCTGTGGACTAACTAGGAAAAAAAAGGCAGCTTGGAGAACACCTGCAGGAGGTGCGTGATAAATCCACAGTGGATGCAGTGGAGTGTCTCTCTTGGTGCACGTGCCAGTGTCCTCAGATCTTCCTCTTGCTTCTCCTGCTCTCACACATCCATGAGTGTGTGTGCACGCAACTTTCAGATCGTAATGGTTAAACGCCGGCTGTCCACCTCTTTTTTACTTTGGCCGGGTGTAGCCCCTCCCCACGCGGCGGTCCCGCCCACAATCCACTCAACCAAACCCCCAAACGCGCGTGGCGGGCTCGTGGCCAGAAGTTTCACTCGCACTCATGCAAATGTGGTGGGGGGCAGGACAGAGGCAGGCGCGCGACCGGGTGCACGTGCGGGATCGTCCCCCTCACGCCACTGTTTGTGAGACCACTGGTCTGTGCGTAAAAGAGATGTGGAACAATCTGGAAATGTTGAGACACGTTTGGCTCAATTGCACGACGCTGCAAACGCGCATGCGCAACATTAATTGCACATAATGGTCTTTGATGCTGGGATAGCTGAAGTGTTTGTAAAGTGCATTGATAAAAAAAAGAAAGAAATAAAATCAATGAATGAGTGAATAAGTCTCTCTTTGAAGTCCCATTTTTGCAGTTACCAAACAAGAACGAGTGATTGTGCAGTATTTTGGAACCAAGCATGACGTCATCCCCTCTGTCAAAAAGTCATAAACTGTCCCATGCAGACTAATATACAACACATCAATGTTTTTTCCCTTGTTTTATTCACAGGGTTTGTCGCAGCCGATAAAGTCATAATCGCCAAAAAAGGTCATATCTGCCAATGACCTCTTAATCCTGGCAATTATAAAAGTAACAAAGCCAATAATCATTTGCCAATAATGTAATAAGTTATTACCTTATTAATTGGTTATTACTCATTTTCAGAGGATTTTTTAAATGCAAGGCCAATAACATCATAACTTATTACATTATTGGCAAACATTGCTTTACTTTTTTGGCAAGTTGTTACGCTATTGGCTTCATTACATTTAAAATGGCCAAAATGATGACGTCATTGGCATAGTATTACGTTATTGGCCATTATTACATTACGCTGTGTAATACTCTTCTCGTATGTGGGACACAGTCCGGGAAGAAAACACTCTGGATGTCGTGTGTTAACTCTCTTAATCGATTGTCGATCTCTTCATTAGTCGGTTGGATTAGACATTTTCCACTTAATTACACGCGGGCCTGGTGTCCACGCACTGCGTGGGGAGACGCTCCTCCGTCCGTGCGCGCGCAGTTAAGTGGTTGTGACAGCTTGGTGCGAGGAGAGCAGGTGTGCGCTGCTCATCCGCTCGTTCTGTTATTTTCTTGCGTTTGTTGGCGTCATGTTGCGCCTGCGGACGACTGGTGCTATGAGTGACGTCACGGGCGGAGGGGAGGAGAGGCTGCAGGTACTACGGGGGGACGGTGAACTCAACTTCGGTTTGACTTTTAGCATTAGGCCTATTTGTGCCAAAGTGCAGGTACAGCAAAGGAAAATAGCTCAAAGAAACAAAAAAATAAAAAAAAATAATAGAATAAATAATTATAGCCATGTAGATGAAAACACGCTCAACCTATATTCCAAATATAAGATAAGTTTGTGTTAGGGTTTCATGTTTACTACAGTAAAGAAAAGTGTATGTTGCTGTTTGTCGTGGCATTTGAATGCTGTGTGTTAAATTGACCCATTCACACAAACACACCCCTCCACTCACCGGACCCACGTGAAATGACCCCTTTAAAATCCCGGAAATGGCCGTTTATTGTTTATAATCGTGTTTCCATATTGAGCATTTTACCTCACTTCTGCCCATAAATACCGCGGCATAATAAACTCCCCCGCCGGTGCTCGTGCGTGGCGAGCCGCGGCACCGCGGGGGTCTATTGTCATCACCGGCCATTGACGGTCGGAGTCTCGCGAGTCGCACGTGCCCCCGCATTGATCCCATTGTGCGCGCGACTGGGCACAGCTGTGCTCGAGACCCGCGAGAGACTCGACTTTGCCAACACGGACCGCGCGTGGGTTCGGGGTGCATGTCCCGTCCGTGGGAGACACGTACACGCGATATCTCTCCACGTCTGGATGAGGGGGGGGGGGGGGGGGGGGGTTGGGGGCCCTGGGGGGGGGGGGGGGGGGGGGGGGGGGGGGGGGTATTGGTCACGTGGCTCATCTGCAACTTTGCTTAAAAACAGGCACTTATCCAACGATTTATTGAACAGAGCCCAACAGATGGCTGCGTATAGGAAGCGTTTTGGGTGGTGGGTGGTGGGGGTGAGTGTGTGTGTGTGTGTGTGTGTGTGTGTGTGTGTGGAGGAGAGGAGGAGGGGGCGGAGTTGGCGCATCTGTTGCTTGGATGCTCACGCGTCACTCGCTTTGGACAAGATGACGTCTCGTGCTGAAACAGCGTTAATACGCAGCTCACTAACGGACGGCCCCATCACTGGTCACTGCACTGAGGCCATAAAGGCATGTGTGTGAGAGAGGGGGAGGAGCCCACTTCTTTGTGTGTGTGTGTGTGTGTGTGTGTGTGTGTGTGTGTGTGTGTGTGTGTGTCTGCATATGCATAACAAAAGTCCTTCAAATACTATTTGTGGATTAGGCACATTTGAGCCTCTTCGATGAATCGTGGGGATGCAGGCTGCACGAACCGGTGTCAGTCAAGTGACCCAGACATCCAGGCCTGATGGGCAACACAATGATTAGGAGCAGATACATCCCATGCATCCCAGATCTGGCCCTCAAACTTCATGGAGTCATGACATTCGGGAGATCCACTGCTGTCTGCCCCAGATATGAACTACAGTGAAGCCACAACCATGCACCACAGGTGCCAGTTGTGGCCCAAATGTGTTTTGTTCATATATGGGCCATTGTCTCCATCACATCACATCCAGATTACACCTCAGAGCAGGGGTGTCAAACCCGTGGCCCGTGGGCCAAAACGGCCAAACACCGGTCCAATCCAGCCCGGGAAATTGCAGCGATGGAAAGGATCATTTCATTGTTTCTAAATGTTTTGTGTCTCTGTAAATTGTAATGCAAACGTGAAAATGATCAACCGAAAAATAATACTGTGTAATTTGCACTTATTTTTCTGAGGAAATGTCCAGTTATTCACACTGTTTTGTGGGAAGCTCGGTCATTAAATGCGAACAATTTCAGAACGTACTTCATGGCACTGAAACAAGAAAATTGGAGTTGTTATTGTTATTTATAGGTTATTATATGATTCTACTCATCCAGCCCACGTTTTACACCCCTGCCTTAGAGGGAGCGCCACATATTCCATGAAAACGAGCCCTTATTTGTTTTACGTTATTTATGCCATATTCACCGTTAAACCACAGAGCACTGTCAATTCACTTCAGCAATTACACTGACTCAAAAATATCCATGAAAAAGACTGTAAAATAATTTTTCATTGATCGCCATATGTTTGGGGACGAAAACGACAACCCATATTTCACTTGTTGGATACTTGGACCACATAAGCTGTAACAGAAAAGCCACATGGGGCACATATCGCTTTTCTTTGGGCCATAAAAAGGACAATGATGCCACATCAGTGGCTGAAGTGAACCACATCCATATGACACCCAACTGGTCATAGTTGGTGGTGAGATGTGAACTGTGGTTAAGTTGAGGTGAGACATGGATCCTGGCGAAGGTTGTGGACACAATTTTTGATTAGGCAATCCACAATTAATGGAGAACAAAGACCGAGTGTGTGTGTGTGTGTGTGTGTGTGTGTGTGTGTGTGTGTGTGTGTGTGTTCCTCCATGTGAACCACAGTGTATGTGTGGAGCCACAACTCCAGACTAATGTGACATGCCCTGCACTCCCCCAGGTACACGCCAACGCCCCCCCCCCCCCCCCCCCCCCCCCCCCCCCCCCAAACACACACACTGTACTGCTTTCCTGTCCCATGAGTGAATACGCCGCCTCCACCACACCTGCAGTCCGCGTGGGGAATTCAACTCTCACAGTCTCCCACAATCCCCCTTGGTTTCTCAAATGGCTGAGTGGTTGACGGAGAGGGAATTGTCCAGCTCCCATTTAAGCAATAACATATTAAAAGCAACCCCTCAACTCATCTGATTGGAAGCACATTTTGATGAGTTTGCGTTAATGTAACCTGGATGCTTCAAAATGTTCCCTTTTTAGAACCCCCCCCCCCCCCCCCCCCCCCCCCGACACACACACACACACATACCCACCCCCCCTCCCCACAGCTGATTTAAGATATTTCAAATGCTTCTTAAGAAATAATCAGCTTATCTTATAGAAGAATGGTTAATAAATGCGTAGTCATGAAGCAAGTTTCTCCGTAAAGCTCCATCCAAAGGAGGACCAGTCTTTGCATTAGCAATCTGAGAGCTGTTGTGATGGGGTAACCCCCGTCCTTACAAAAACACTGCCACAAGTGAGTTGTCTCTCGCCGCTCTCCCCTGGGACTCGGAGTGGAATGGGAGGGATTCGTGCGTTTCAGTGCTGACAGATGGGTCCTTGTTCCTGTCCTTTTTCTTCATCTCTATCTCCCTCTCTCTCCCTCTTTTGGGAAAAAAAATAATAAAAAACACAGACACACTCACCCACACCAAAGACTGCCGGAGCACAATAGGAATTAAAGCTCTACACACATGCGCCCTGCTCTGCTCCTGAAAGCTGAGCCCCTTCTAGTGATCATAAAAGATGGAGCAAGCAGGGATTTGTGAGAGGGGTTGGTGGGGTTATGTGGCACATGCAGGGAGGTGAGACGAACGACATGAAACTTTATCGAAATATACTTATGTAGATGTGGCTATTGAGTTGAATCAGTTGAATCAGGCAATTTCCAAAATTCCCAAAAGTTTTAGAGGGTATTTCATTTTTGCTTTGCTAATTCTACACCCAGTTTGGTGTTAATGGTTCAATGATGTTTGAAAGGTGAAGCTATCTTCATTTCTATTGGCTGAAATGGAAAATAAAAGAGTTATACTGATGTTCTATGGGAGAGAAATAACCATCTCTTTATATTTACATGCAGTCTGCACAAACAACACACCTTTCGAGTTTTTCAATCAATGATAATGAAGTCTATCACTACTACGTGGACAAGTGCACAAGGAGATCTGCTGTGACATGAAACGTGAACACTAGATGTCACTGAATCCAACGCACTCTAAGACAGGGGTGTCAAATTCATCTGAGTTCAGGGGCCACATACAGCCCAATATGATCTCAAGTGGGCGGGGCCAGTAATATCATAGCATAATAACCTATGAACGATATCTCCACATGTTCCCCTTTGCTTCAGTGCAAAAAAAGTACAGTGACATTCTGAAGATGTTGACATTTAATGAACTATCTTTTTACAACACTTTATGAAACACCTCCAACAGGAACTGTTTGCTCGCTACTTTACTACTTTGAAGTGATCGAAAAAATTGCAGTTTTCATTGTCATGACCGCCAGATTGGACCCTCGCTGGCGGGCTGGTTTTGGCCCGCTAGCCATATGTTTGACACCCCTGCTTGAAAGGTGCATTGCGTAAGATTTGGTGGGATCTAGAGGTGAAGTTGCGCGTTGTATCCATCACCGCACCCTCACCCTTCCGAGCGTGCGGGAGAACCTATGGTAGCCCTCAGTGGTCATTACAACTCAGAACGTGTTTAGTATGTTCACTCTGGGCTACTGTAAAAACATGGCGGCCCCCGTCGAGAGGATCTCATGTAAATATACATTCATGGGCTCATTCAAGGGAAATGGACAAAAAAAATAATACATGTAGGTGATTTTAAATGCATAGAAACATCAGTATGTAATTGTGTTGTAATACTTTTTTTAGAAGTGACCAAAATGACAGAAATCTTACACACTGCCCCTTTAAGATATGCTAAGATTTGATTTTCGCCCAAATCTCAATTAAAACATACTAGAGACAGTGATAAGTGCAGGCGTGGGTGGTGCACGAGCTTTCACAACGTACCAGCTGAGGCCACTTCTCCTCTCTGCAAAATAAGACACATGAGCTGCAGACTCAGTACAAAGTGTGTGTGTGTGTGTGTGTGTGTGTGTGTGTGTGTGAACTCATGCCCTGCAGACAAGTGCACAGCTCTGCTGTTGTAGGAATATAACTCCATGTTTGACTCGAGACAAGCACAAACATTTCTGGAGACTGGGGTCGTCATATCCTTACAACCACACCAACAACAACTTAACAACCTCCTTGATCACGGGGGGGAATTTGATATGATCTATCGCAGCATTTCATCCGGGCAATACGAGCAGATTGTCCGCAGCTTAGTCCTCTTCCTTTGGGCTAATGGATTTGGAACACACTACAATCGGTTCAGAAATATAGCTACAGAATGGGAATCTGGCCTGGAGGCAATTCTCACTAAGTGGGGAGAGAGCCATTAAACAAAGGTGCCTGTGGTTTCATATTCAGGATACTTTACAACCTCCGTCCCAGGACATCAACAGTGTTTTTGGGTGAGCTGTTAGAGGGGGGGAGGGTGGGGGGGGCAGGCGAGGGGGAGGAGGATCCATCTGCCACGCTGCCGGTCCTCAGGGAGACGGGCATATCCCAGGGGTGTTTTGGAGAGAGAGGGGCTGAAAGGATTACACCCAACCACTAATCAACGACGGTAATCTGTGGGCCCCCATACAAAATCCCCTCCGATCCAAACAACAATTTGGGACAGTGGATAAAACCTCAGAGCGCTTGGGACATCCAACTGAACTGGGACAAACTGACAAATAACAATAAGAGTGAATACAGGTGATTGTTTAATGGGAGGTATCCTTACGGCAGAGGTGTGATTGGCAGAGAGCCACCATCGTCTCTGTGATCAGGTGCAAGTATCCCACAAGTGGCCTCGCCTGATTCCCAGTGTGACCATTATGCAAATGGGGCAACTACACAAGCCTGCGACATAAATTAGTCTAACGGATAAAAGCACTTTTCTAATCAAATCAGATCGCAAAAGGGTTTTATTTGGTCCTTTGACTGCATTTTAGGGCATATGACCCAAAAAAAACGAAATATGGATTTAAATGATTTAGTATCGCTTATATTATTTTAGGAATCAAATGAACATCATTTTCATAGTTTGTGGACATGAATTTCATGCTGTCACCTGATCTGCGTCTTATCCACAGACCACCTCAGTGCAGGGAGCCACACAGGGTGCATGGGGTGAGGTGTCTCTGCAGAGGCCGGGGCATCAAGTTGCCACTATACTTCCACGGTCCCTTGCCACTCTGTTTTTGATGTCAGGGGCCTGGGTGGGGTTTGGATCTGGTATTGGTGGGTTTAAAGCTCCACAGGACTATAGAAGACGCTGCCTAATGATGGTACCAGTCCTCCAGGGCATAGGGAACCGGAGCATCCTGGCCTGCATCTCCTCTATACCTCCTGCAGTATATGCCCATTGGCTAGGCCGCCGCTAAGCCCCCTATCCCCATAGCCTCATTGTTTGGCCGGGCCCGGCACTGTCAATATTAAGCCTGGCTAATGTGATCTAGAGGCAGCTGGAGCACCCCCGATTATTTCCTTGACACAGCCGACTGAGGGGTGTAATATCATTAAAAATAAATCAGGTGGTTTGGAGATTTGCTGCGGCAGAGGAGGAGGTGTGTGTGTGTGTGTGTGTGTGTGTGGGGGGGGGGGGGGGGGGGGGGGGGGTTCTGAATGACATTAGATGGGAGAACAGCCATAATTTCATTAGTCATTTGAGGCACCTCAGAGGATGTGTTGAAACATTCCTTTTAAGTTGCAGTAATTGAATTTGCTCGCACAACAGCGAACACAAAATGAAAGATTGGGGGGGGGGGGGGGATGATGGTAATTTTTTTTTTTTTTTTTCAATGAAGTACCCAATCATTTTAAAAATCAATCCCAGACATGGTAGAAAAAAATGTGCACACCGACATAGGATAGTGTTTCAATTTCCCAAATTACTTTTGGCAATCAATCTGGAAGCAGCCATGAAGGATATTCCTGTATTTTTTTGTGTTTTTTTATTATTAGCTTCTTGAGGTGGATTATGGTTGAGAATAATGACGGAAACGTGAGGCAGTGATAATCTTCTTAAACTGTTTGACACTGAGCTGTCTGCTCGGCAGACTCATCAGCAATCAGCTGCAGTCTGCTGAATAGGCTGAAAGCTGACTGACTGAATCTATTCACTCAGCCACTCACACACCAATCACATCCTATACCATCATATTGGGTTAAGATTTCTTGGTATTTTGACTGTATATAATGTTGCATCCAATACTTTGTTGTTGTTGGGTTTTTTTTTTTTTTTGGGGGGGGTTCTATTTTCTCTCTCTCTCTCACTTTACATGTTCGATCTGCTGTGACAGAGCGTCAGTCAGCAGGGCCGTTGGTCTCACAGCGAGGGTCTCGTGTCGCTATTGTTTTGACTCTCGAGCCGAATAAACGGTGATTTCAAGGCCCATTGAGCGCGCGATGGATTGTGCCCGAAACCAGCCGACCAATGAGAGCATCGATTATTGGGGGAGAGGGAGGAGTCGGATGGATGGATGGATGGATGAATGAATGGATGGATGGTTAGATAGATAGATAGATGGATAGATAGATAGATAGATAGATAGATAGATAGATAGATAGATAGACAGACAGACTGAGACAGAGTTTACAATAGAATAGAAAGAAGAAGAAAAATGTTTGAATTAAATTTAACATTAATCAAACGATTTTATACTTTGCTACTTCCCACCAGTGAAATCACAATTGTATTACTTTTCCAATTTACCCAACTATGTACGGGAGAGAATGTCTAATTGAGATCCGCCTAGTCCTATCAGGCTTTCCGGGGTATCCTGTTGTGCAACACTGACACCTTGTGGCTGCGAGCGTGCATCGTCATCACCATCATCATTGTCATCATGATCCTCAGCTTCTTCTTTATTACCTCTTTTTTTCATTATTATTACCATGTGTTATTGCTGATTGCTTATGACTGACTTGACTTTAAAACGTAATTGATTGAATTACAAAATAATCCTTTATCCACAACTGATCCCACGGGCTTCTTTGTAAATCCAACAAAAAGACAGAGCCGGTAAAGATGAAAACAAATAGGGATCTAAATCTCATGGTGATGTTTCTCACCTTAAATGTTTGTCTCTGTCTCTGTGCAGGAAGCCTCAGCGCCGACCAGCCAACAGGAAATAAGAGGATGAGACTATCTGGGGACGGGGATGAATAAAACATGTATCCCAACAGCCAAAATAGGACAACCTGCGAGCTGCACGATCTGTTATTATCAGGGTATGATGTTCATTCATAGATCACGACAACCCTTAATACACCTCCATAAAAAACATAAAAGAGTGATAACAGCTAATCTAACGTATGGAAAACACAGAAACCCTGCTTGGTGCCGCTGCACTGTTGCACACACACACACACACACATTTTTGACCCAAATAAAAAAAACATGTGCTTGGCGTCATTCAGCTGAGCCAGATTCTTTATATATCCCCCATGTTTATCCTGCATCAGAGCTTTCATCACCATTCCACGGCTTTTCCTTTACAGAAATGCTCCCACACTCTCCCATACATCCACCTCTGCCTCATCCACCCGCCAGTCCCTGAGCATCAGCAGCATCATCAAGCTGCCTCCACTCAGCCTCCACCCCCACACCCCTCCACCACAGGACACACACAGCTGACACACTTTGCTTCACAGCTTGAGAACTCCTCTCGCCACACGTATACCTGCAGTGGGAGCACAGATTTGAGACGATACTACATTTAGTGCTTTTCCGGGGGAATGGCTCCAAAAAGAGAATCGTCCATCAAGAAGTCCCCCTCACCGGTGACCCCACCAAGAATGGGTCCCCCTTACCCCAGCCTGCCTGCGGCTCCTGTGGCGTGGAAAGCCACTCCAGAGCAGAAACCGAGGATGCTGCGACCCTCGGATTCACCATTTGACCCCAGTTCCTTGGAGGTGAGTGGAATTGTTGCAGTATATTGTTGTGACAAAGCTAATGTGGGGCATTCATCAAATTGGACAATTAGAAAAATGCACTCATCTCATTCTCAAAATATTGTTTGTCAATCTTTGCCAGCACAGCAACTCTCAGACAGATGTACAAACAGTGGTGCAGTTAGAATTCAGTAATGGAAAAATATCTAACGGTGAGCTTTTGCAGTGGCTTTCTGTGAATTTGAGACTATGACAGACCAAATGGGCTTCATCAATTTCAGATGAGAGTGTGCAAAGAAATGGGGCCATGATACCGAGAATGTCAGTCAGTGGCCTCCTTAGAGAGAAGGAGGCTGTTTCCTGTCCCTGTTTGCTCCATCAGGCAGGTGAGTGAGATTAAATCAAATTAGGAACCACCTCCTTGATAGGAACAAACACTGTATCTATGGCAAGAGGGGAAAAAACATGTTTTTCTACAGAGTCCCTTAAGGCAGGGATATCAACCGAGATTTTCACCGAGGGCCACATCACCATCATGGCTGCCCTCAAGGGGGCGACAGTAACTGTAAGACTGCATAGATCCAATCACTCCTTAACATATTGTAAAATAACTGTTTCCATATTTCAGTATCATTGATTCAAGTTACTTATATTTTCTTTGGAAGTGGTAACATGCAAACTCGCCTGTGCAAAGCACCCAAAGTCAAATACTAAAGTATTCAATGGAAAGAGAGTGGACTTCCCAACACACAGGTTTTCCTACATATCAGGAAAAGCATGTGTAAGAGATTATTTTTCTGTTAGTGTATTTGATTTCTGAGTTACTTGATAGCTTATATGCTTTCTCACTACTATGGTTTACAAGCAAACTTAATGGAACTGAACCATGAATAAATGTCCAGCTCAGTCTGAGGTGTCTGCTGTGGGGGGGCTGTCTGCCGCTGTCCAGGAGGTCAGTCAGAATCTGACCCCTGGATAAACTGTGTCACGGCCCCTTTTTCACACCAGCCCTGTTTTCTTGTCTGGCAAGGAAAAGCAAAGATGTTATGAATAACATTAAGCAACTATCACCTATTCAACTGTCCCATTGAGCATGACAGCGTGACGGTGGTGCAACCTGCCCTTTACCAAGACGACAGTAGAGACCATCCAGCCGAGTGTAGTTACATCACTAGTGCAGTGGTATAGTAGCAAACCCTGCCTGCAACTCTAGTACATATAGTAAGTGCAGCATAACAGGTGTCGGACAGTCAAGAAAGTCTAACTGCCTCTTATCTTCCAGTAGATCATTATGAATTCTACTGAGTAAAATATTTAAGTAGTCATTATTTCAAGAAATGTGCTTTTATTTTTAAATACAAAAATACAAATCTGATTATTAAAAAAAGCACCGCACAGTATAAAGTTTGGATTTGTAATAATCTTAATAATATATTTTTATGGGAAATGCATATTGGCTCCAAATACTGATTTTGGTTATCATCCTATCCACAGACTAATCATTATTATTACCCTTAAAAGAAAAACAATTGTAAACAGCAATGTAAACGGTACATAAAGTAGGCTTATTGTCCACACTGAAAAGATGTGAACATTGACATTAATTTTCTCTCTTATACATTAAAGAGAAGATGTATATCTAAAACAACTGATGCCCCCATTAGACTTTGCACAAACACAGTTTGTCTTTTTCTATGTGCTTTAGCTTTGCTGCCATCCTCATACTCTCAGTGCCAAACACCATGATTTACTGGAGCGTCCCATTTTGCTTCTGAGGATATGTGGGCCATGCTCAGACGCAGAGGGATCACAGACATGACAGGAGGCCACGATCACCTGCTGGGCAGAGACAGCACTTTAGCTGGGGAGTCGAGAAGTGTGGCTGCACTCTGTGATCTTACTGGCCTACACAAATCCATCACTCCTGCGTGGCCAAACACTAACATCCTTAAAGCAACGCTGAGCAAAGTCCTTCACCGCAACCATGCATGAATTTGCTCAAGTACAGGGTCAAACCAGCAAAGTCAAACATTCATTCGTCATGACGTTCAACACATTTTTCAATTCTACAATTCACTTAGCACTTAACACAAGCAAAGATCTAGACAGGAGGAACAGGATAAGTGATGCAAACTGCTTAAAGTCCAGTTGAACATGTATGCTGACATGCTAGGTAGAGGCAAAGCAGGAGTTTCACCTTTTGGGGGGGGGGGGGGGGGGGAAAATGTGTAAGTCACCCAAGCCCTAAGATCTGTAACAACTTCAAAGTCACATCAAAACCATCATGATCCTTGTTAAAAACATCCAGTCATCAACAACATCATCTATATACGTTTATTTGGTCCACTTTGAATGAAACCCGGTTCGATTCTGCGGATAGTTCCGTTTGTTTGGGGATGGTGTGAGCGCTCATTCAAACAAACACGTGAAAGTGAACCGTAACAAATGAAAGAATGAAATGTTTCGTCAACTGAACAAAGTCCCCCTGACTATCCTGGTAGCTAATGTGGCCAAATGTTAGCTCTTCAGTTTGTGCTGGTTACACTGGTACGATGAAGCCCAAGAAGACTTCCTCCAACAGCGAGAGGAAGTCATTTGTGAATCAGCTGTTCCATTTCATTGAAGGTCCATCAACTAGTGCAAATACTTAAATGTTACTCACTGAAATTATTGTTTTTTTTCATGTCTCTTTATGAGAACAACATCATAACTAAAGACCTTCTTGCGTTTAGTTCTCTTGGCTTACAGTACGCTCTGTGAACACCATAAGAACTCTTACAGCGTGTGAGTCTTCCAATACAATGTTTGGAGATAGACAAATGATGAGGCAGTAAACTAAAACTCATACCGTCACGTTTGTTGCTATATAAGGAGAGCGTTGGTACGTCCATCCCTCCTGCTGTACCTCGTCCCACCCACTGAGACAAGTGAGGACCTATACCCTATCTCCGATTGGCTCATCGTGTGATTCACTCTTGACTCTGACCAATCACCACGCGACTATCTGAATTTGAACCAATCACAGATAGAAGAAGGCGGTGCTTCACTCAGCTCGAGTGGGTTGCTTCCGGCTTCCCGCCAGCCGCTTGGACGCAGTGCGTACTGTACGTCATGACGTCGTGAGTGCGGCTGAGGTTTTGTCACCACCCCACTTCTGAGCGATCCGTCACATTCTTCTCTTTATCGACGGCAGGGACACACCTCAGCCTACACAGGACCATGGTGGGTTTTTAGAGACCCTAGACTCTTCGTCGATTGTTTTGTCGACGCACTTGTCTACTTAGGTGACGTTGTCGCTGTTCCAAGAAAGTCGTTTTTGCTTTGTAAAATAGCTGTTTTGATACTGAGCACGGTCTGTGTCTTCGCTAGCGGAAGTGCAACTTTTGAGACGCTAACGTTAGCTTACACAGCGGATAAGGTTTGACCGTCACACCTCGAGCTAATTCACGCCAATAGACTATGTACATGTACATTAATCATATCCGAATTCGATGTTGTCGTGTAATATTTCATTTGGGTGACTGCAACAAAGATACTTGTTCACATGGCTCGGGTTAGCCCGAGCTAGCTTTGCGCAGCAGTTTACATGTAGCCTGATTTCTCTTTGAACAGTCTGACTTCACGGAAGATCAAATCCTCGGTGAGTGTTTGACTTTGTGTTCTAACTTAATGTGTTCTTACTCCAGCTCGTTTTGCATGCCTTCATTCTCGCTTTGTTCAGATGACACTTTACCCTGTATCTCCACTTCCACCCTGCTCTCTCTCTCTCGATACCCGCCCCTTAAAGTAGCTGTGGTCAGGCTAGTTTTTCCCTTTATTTCCTCCTTTACATCTACACTGTTTCACCTCTTTCCCACTTGCAACTGCTTGTCCTTTCCAGATTGAATTTAACCTGGATCAGATTCATGGTAAGTGAGTGAAAGCAACCCCCCCCCCCCCCAAAAAGCTAATAACCAGGTGTCTCTTAGGAGTGTGTAGTAGAGTGTGATCTGCATGCTGGTTTTGACTCAGCCAAGTTGCTGTAATTGTGAATGAGAGTCTCTTTTGCATTGTCGTTTGGTTCGTCCAGGTCATTGCAATCCTCCGCAGCTATGGTCGTATGTTGCAGTGTTGTTGTCCAGTGGGCTCCAAACGTTGAACACTTTTGAGAAAGGAGACCTCACCGTATGTGGTCTGTCATGCATCAAGCTCTGTATTCATAAAAGTCGTATTCTGTCTGACCATATAGTCGTTGCTGGCTCTGTCAGTTTGCCCTGTTATCTCCAGTGCTGCTCATCTCCACACGCTTATCCTTTTTTGGTGCTGGATACAGTGGTGGATGGTTTTTTTGACCCAGGGCTGGGTTGTTTGATCACTGTTGACATAATAGGCCATACTCCACACTCCTCCTACTCTGCTCCACTCCTCTAATACCAAATATGGTGCTGGGAAAAGTCCTCACACGCCAGAAGGGAAGAGGCACATTCCTAAGAACAGGAAAAACTCCACAACAGTGCCTGAGCCTTTTTGGGGGGTTGGAATAGCTTGTTCCATAAAATTAGGAACAGCTTGCCAATGCGGATATTGTGTAACACAACTCAATTCCTCTGTGACTACTAGATAGGAGTAGTTTTTTTGTTGTTGTTGTTGTCAGACTTATCTTGAGTGCGTGATGGTGAAACAAAGCCATGCTCATCAAGCTTTTGAATGATAAGATTACATTAATGCTGACTGTCAATAAAGCCTCTGTAACTTCTTCACAAGTGTGATGAAGCCATACTCAGTACTTGTGAGCTCATTACAGTGCTCAGGTTGCTCATATTGACCACTCAATTATTCAGTAGTCGTCTTTAATACTATTGTCTGTAAAGTAGGGGTATCAGATGGCTTAAATCACCAGACAGATCAGGTGTACAGATCAAGATCAATCTTCTAGAATCTGTTAAAGGTGCCCCCCCCATCATTCAACCACGCGCAACCACACCTGTCTGCCCAACAAATAATTCACACTGTGGAATCAAATTCTGTTGTTTTGTTACTTTGCCTTTCAACTTTTTTGACATACGTGGTCCATAACTTTGTGTTGTACGACTAATTATTTTAATCCACTCACTTCAGCATTGTCAACACATACTTGTTCTTTATTCACCAACGTGTCTGCATGCTTGCACCTTAACAAAGGTGATGGAGCATGTAGTATTGCATTGTAATAGTTTTACATTTTTGATATGAAGTGAAAATGTCTAACTGACCTGATGAGTAACATGAACCTGTTTGCTGAATTGAGGAAGTTGGGGTGTTTAGCAATGTGAACTTGTTTTTGAGCCTGAAGAGAGGTCATGTCATCATTTAGTATTGTTTTATGGTTGTAAGCTATGAAAAATAGCGCATTGTGAGTTTTGTTTTTCTGGAGATGCAGAGTGTATCAATAGAGAGATATTATATCCAGACCGACACCGGGAACTTTAGCTCACTTAATGTCCTCTCTTTTTTCTTAAATTTAAGCTTCTTCGATGATAATGTGATCTCTTTATCCTTGATTGTTTTTCATTAACTGTGCTTTCATTGGATTGCTTTTCCCCCATTTTATTCACCCTTTGTTTTTTATCTCCATTTTCTGATTTCACCTATTTGTAATGTATTCCTTGTCCCGTACCTGTCTGCCTATCTCGACATGGATTATCCAAACTATTAATTTTGTTGGTCTGAATCGCCATCTCTTTGTATCTTCAGAGTTCAAGGAGGCATTCCTACTGTTTGACAAAACAGGAGATGGGAAGATCAGCTTCAACCAGTGTGGGGATGTCATGCGGGCCCTAGGACAGAACCCTGTCAATGCTGAGGTGCTCAAAGTCCTGGGAAACCCCAAGGCTGAGGGTGAGATAAAAAAAAAGTGATCTTGTGTCTGGTTGTTTAAACGGTGAACGTAAATTGTTTGTGTAGTAGAAAAATCAAGTCTCTGGAGGCTCACACTAAATTGTTTCACTTACCCTTATCTCTGTTGCAGAGATGAACACCAAGATGCTAGACTTTGAGCAGTTCCTGCCCATGTTCCAGGACATCTCTAAGAATAAAGATCAGGGCTCCATGGAGGATTTTGTGGAGGGACTTCGTGTCTTTGACAAGGAGGGCAATGGCACAGTAATGGGAGCAGAGCTACGTCACGTCCTCACCACGCTAGGCAAGACCCATTTTTAATCATCCCTTCACAGAACTTTTTTTTAAGCTCACTGCACCTCAGTTAAATACCATCCAAAGTAAATCTATTGCGTTTTTGTAAATACATTTTGCATTAAATCCATCTGATTTCTGCTACTTTTAGTATTTGTTTCATTTCTCTTCCATTCTACTTCTACATGTCTAGAATATTCTGTCACAAAATATACAGATTTTTTAATAAGAAATATTTGACATTTTCAGGTGAGAAAATGACAGAGGAAGAGGTGGAGACGCTCCTTGCGGGACACGAAGATGCAAACGGTTGCATCAATTATGAAGGTGAGGAGAATTTATTTTCCTAATTTTAGAACAAAATAGGAAGTCAACTTTATTTAGCCCCATGGTGTGTGACAGTACCATGGCTATAACTCTAAACTAAACTAACCATCCTGCCCAATAGAGTTGATGTCACAGAGAGATGACAGTCATCGTATCCCCCATAATCATTGTAATTCATAATTTATAATATTTCTCTTGTAACAAACAAGAACATTTATTTTATATTTTGTTGTTTGCATTGTATTATTATTGATATTATTAATGAGCCACTTGTCTCATGCATTCAAGGGAAAAAGAAAAATGTTAATTTTGTTTTATTTGCAATTCCTGAATTCTAACACTCGAACCCTGTGTCACCATAAATGTGTCTGTATGAGTTCTATACTTTTTCATCTTTCATTGAATAATTGAATGATTATTAAAATAGCACTGTGATGATGTTTAGTACCTAATTCATAATGATGATGCCGATTTTTACAGATGTAAAAGCAGATGTGTATCCATCCATGCATGATGAAAATGACTATTTAGCTGTAGTTTTTAATTTCTTATGGCCAGTAATGTACTACATACATTGTTTTGCTATCACTGATCCTGATCCAGGCCTTTTAGATATTGAGAATGAAGGTTCGGTTGTATGTTTCTCTGTTTAAATTTTTTAATCTGAAACATTGTGTAACTCCTAAAATGCAACGTCTGGAAATGCAAACACTGGGTTTTGAATGATTTTGAGCATTTAAAACATTGTGATACTGTGATGGCTGACTTCTAAGATGTTCCTCATGTTTTACATCTGCTGTCTAATATGTGTTCTTTACATTCATTGTATATTTAATTTTCCAAGATCTGATATAAACCTCAGTTGCTGACAGTTTGTTAACTCTTCTTCCCCCACAGCGTTTGTTCGCCACATCATGTCAGGCTGAGGGCGGTACGGGGATCCGGTATTCTTGAGATGGCACCTCCAGGCTTTCTTGCTTTTAATGACTTTCACAATCCCCATCGGGCCATTCCAACACTAATCAGCTGTAGTATTAACCTTTTAAATTGGTCCAAAAAAAAAAAAGGAAAGAACCATGAACCGTCGGGAACGTAGACTTGACCTTAACGTGCCTGCTGGAAACCCTGGTGGTTCCTCTCATCTTTAGTCTTGCCGATCGGACCAACGTGTAGCCTCCCGCTGCTCTGTCTCTGTCTCTCCTGCAGCCCTCTGTCTTGGCCCCTGGCTGCAGCATGCTCCTCTGCATGTGTCTGGGACCCTCCCCTAAGGGGGCACGGTGGACACGCAGCAAAGAGACTGGTCCCATTCGGGGGAAACTTGGTGGCCACCGTGGCCACCGCGTCTGAGCTGATTGGTG
The DNA here is from genome assembly GCA_016785325.1 of Chascanopsetta lugubris. Taxonomy (NCBI): domain Eukaryota; kingdom Metazoa; phylum Chordata; class Actinopteri; order Pleuronectiformes; family Bothidae; genus Chascanopsetta; species Chascanopsetta lugubris. The sequence continues at coordinate 26,242 of JAFBJT010111605.1, forward strand.
TTGTGGCCATGAGGCGGCTCTTACATCTAATCTCATTTGCATGTCATCGGTGCTGTTGAAATAGGCCCTTTCCTCTTGTCGGTGTCCAAGGTGCTGCTCCTTTTGTAGTCTCTGGATTAGATGTTTCAGTTCATTGCATTGTTTTACATTCAAGCAAGGCCACCAGCTTCGGGAGAGAGGACCAGTCCCTTTCTCTATACTAACCAGAGAATTGCATCGAGTTGCTCTTGAGCTGATTGTTTTCTCCTCTGTACTGATGGAAGCTGACCTTGTAGCTGCCTACTCTGGACTGTAGCTTCCTTGACCCCTCTCCCCCTTCTCTGTGCTTCTCAGCTAGAAGAAAGCAAACAGCGATGATGGCTTCTCTAACCAGCTCCTCTTGGATCATAGACTTGGCCTAATACTTTGGCTGAATTGGAGATAGAGATGATTACCTCACCTCTCTCTCTTAGAACCCCACTTCAACCCTTCTTTTCCTCTGGGTGGTCGGAATATGGAGATCTGCCCGCAATTGCAGCATGCCCCCCCCCCCCTGGGTTGACCTCAGACCTGGTCAAGGAGGGCAGACATGGCTCCAGTTGCTGCAGTTGGAGTAGATCTCTGTAAATGTCTCCACAGTGAAACTCACGTACGTCTCTCTCTCTTTTACAGAACTGGTCAGGATGGTGATGAACGGGTGAAGAGATGCAGAGCATCCTGCTGTTTTTTATTTTTACCCTTTCACATGAACCATCCTTTTGCAGTTGGGCCCTTCAATGTCCCCCCTTCCTCCTCATTCCATAGATTAGTTTTCCACATTTAATTTAAGAAGTGCCTTTACATTCCCTTTTAAAGACCACAGATAATCTGGCTGTAGATTCCAATGATGTTGTTTGCATTTAATAAACGGTTTCCCTTTATTGGACCTTTCGGAGTGCATTTATTTGATGTAATAGAATGAGACAAATGGCCCAAATAAAACTAAATTGAAATTGCAGTGTTGATATATGTGCACTTTGTGTGTACTTTTATTTTTTGACACAAGAGGGCAGTGTTGCTGTTCAATTGTAAAGGTGTTAAAAACGTTTGTCCAATAAATATTATAATTGTACAACTATCTCACTCTGTGTTTCCAAGACTCACCTGAATATTTGATGTCAGGTATATTTAGATTTTTTTTTTCATAAAAAAAAACAACAAGATAATTGCTGCCGACAATGTCTTCATTAGCTCCAGTTGCAAATGTTGAGGGTCATACTAAAGTCATATTCCCATTTAAGATAAATAATTGATTCTACTGTTTTTGTCTCCATGTCACAGATTTCCAGAGACACATTTGGTGACAAACAGTGGAGTTGCAGAAGGCTTTTTGCTTTCTGACCTTTTCTCCCCCCCCCCCCCCCCCCCCCCCCCCCCCCCCCCCCCCCCCCCGCCACAAGCAGCCACAAGTATTTCCCCTCATTAGATACCGTAGCTATTGGAGTCTGAAGCTCATGTGTGTGGGATAAGGTTGGGGAGGGTGTCATAGTCCACCGCTGAATAGATTGTCCACTAATTACGCTGTGTGTGGTCGATGGAAGTCAAGGCTATTGATTATTTTAATCCTCCCTATTTGTGAGTCTGTGATCCTCATGGCTCTGCATTCGACAGGGGAATCGCTAATGGGCCTCAGTGCAGCCTGTCTCAGACCTCTCCCCGTCCAATTAACTTTCAACTGGAATCTGCCAGGAGAGAGAGCCGGGGGCTGGGCCCAGGCATGGCACTGCTACATCCCAGTCTCCGCTCGGGATCAACAGATTCACCAAATCCTTTAAGTCGACAACACTATTGACCCTCCGCAGCAATTAGACGTTTTGCGATAATGTAAGAGAGATTAATTCTTTTAAATGTTAGAATGTCTCTCTTTTCTTACCTGGTCAAGGGTGTTTCTTTACAATGCGAATGGTTAGAAAATGGGAGCGGGTGTTTCTGGAGGAATTGGATGGAGGAATATAATCTATATATAACTCTTATGTTATATAACAGTAAATTGAGGAACATGTGATACATTTAGCGGCTTTCCAGCCATTGCTCTCGTTTCAGACCCTTGATAAACAACTGTGTCCCTTTATCGGAATCATTTGGAGAGTGTGTGCAATTGATCACTATATTGCCGCATTTTAAATGTACATATTGGCTGGATCCTGCAGATCCCGGGTGTATTGCGAACCCAGATCAATGTCGGGAGTATTATTGTCTGTGTCTTAGACGGTGTCCTAAGACGTATTGGAAATCCATGTTGTAGCAGGCGGCGCCGGCTGTGGTCCGTGTGTGTTGCTCCGATCTGGACTGTGAGTCGTACAGTATCTTAACTACTTGTTGTTGCAAATGAAACCGGACGAGGGGCTTCACGTGTTTGTAGCAGATTAAAAGAAATGCGTCAGAACACACACACACACACACACACACACACACTGTAGGTATAGATATTTTAATAGCAACACTGTCTGTACTCCACCTGTTTGACATACCAGACAGCCTGTGCCGGGGTTACTGTGTGTATACATAGGGTGATACGTCCGACTGGCTCTCCGAAAAAAATAAAGCACAAAGTATGGCAGTGTTATTACTGCCACGTGTCTGTAATGTATTATACAACAGTTGATGTTGGGAGAACACTGCAGCATCGGTCACATTTCTGGTGCTCCTGTATCTCACAGTATCTCTCTTATATGTCCACTCAGACCTATTGACACACACACACACACACACACATACACGTGAAATGCACTTTCATCATACTCAAGTTCCACCCATAAGTAGTGTTTTCTTTATTTCATTTGTTATAGTATATATATCTATATCTTCATTCTTCTTCTTCATGTCACCATGGGAACAGGAAACATAGGTCAAACATCATATTTATGTGTATTATCTGTATTGTTCCACTGAATCGCAAAAGGGGCTCGACTGGTGCAAATCGGAAGCACGCACGGGGGGGTGAACAGATCAATCGATAGAGACGAGTTTGGAAATAAAAGCAGGCCGCTTGAGTGGAGATGTAAAAGTGAAGCTTCGAATAAAGTGTGCATTGGTCAGCGCTGTCATCCAATCACATCCCTTTGACCCCCTTATTGCATCAAAACACAATCACACTGATGGTGTTTGTTACATTCTAGTGATCACAATGTCAGTTAATATGGAACACATGATAATATTTGAGATCATTCCGAGCCACAACGTGCAAATCTCATGTGCACTGTACATATTCGGCAAATTCATGTTTGCACACAATGGGCCCCAGTAAAGTCGGCTGCGTCAACATCACACTATTCGCTCATTTCGAGTCGTCTTGTAGCTGGAATCTCTGCCTGTCTGTGTGTGGTGTGTGTGTGTGTGTGTGTGTGTGTGTGTGTATGTTTGTGAATCTTCGTTAATTTGCATACGTACATGTATGTGTGTGTGTGTATGTGTGTGTTTCTGTCGAACCGCCTGTCTCGCACCCCCACCCCCCTCCCCTTGTGTTGGTAGAGCAGCTGTTCAGTCTGGGTAAATGAGGAAGCCAGAGAAGGTGCTGTACTTGTTGGTGTTCCCTCCGTGGACCTTCCCTCCGTCCAGCTGCACACACACCTCGTCCCCCACGTCCAAATGCAGGATCACACTGTTTGAGGCGTAGTCGTAATTCTGGTCGGCGTCCTGCGCGATGGCACTGGCTCTTACCTGTCACCCAAGGGGGGGCGGGGGGGGGGGGCCGACACATGCAGCCCCAAGGGGGGGGGGGGGGGGGGGGGGGGGGGACGACACATGCAGATTGACAATTAGAACACGGAGCAAACACTTGCAAATCTCACCATCATTTCCCATAGTTTAAAGGTTTTGGTCATTTTTGTCACTTCTCAAAAATATTACAAAACAATCATCAATATACAATCACCTCAATGCTGTATTTTCCCCCCATTACCCTTAAATGAGCCCATTACTGTATATTCACATGAGGAGGGGGGAGGGGTCCTCTCAATGGGGGCCGCCATGTTTACACAGTAGCAAAAGTCGACGTGTTAAACATCTTTGATGGATACAACGGGGAACTTCACCACTCGATGGCGCCCAATCTTAAACGCCGCACCTCTGAAAACTCCCCACTCTCTCCTTTCATTTCACTTGTTTGTGCTCATCTCCAGGCCGGGGGGTGGGCGGGGGGGAGGGGGGGCTTATGATTAATTATTAACAGACCTCAAATGAGACAATCTCGACTATGACAACACAGATGGATGACGGTGTGACCTGTGACCTCAGAGGTGCACTGGAAGCGCAAGCCACTCGGCGTGGTATTGATCAGCGATAGCCGGGCTCGGAGTGAAGGCGCGGAGCGCGGCGGATGTGATTGGCTTGTGGAGATAAACAGGCTCAGTGGGGACAACAGGTTGTCCACAGGGAAACTAGCTCAGCCAAGAAAGAGCAGCTATTGACCTGTTGCTTACGGTGCCGGCGCGGCTCAATATGCATGATATCGAGTGGCTATGCCTAAGCCAGACACTTTCACATTTGCATGCAGTGTGCTGGGTCGCTCCTATTGACCCAGCGGCAGTGGATCTTTACTTGTTTGTTAACACATTTAATTGGGTTTACTCATTGTCGACATTTAAGTACACTTGCTCAGATCTAGTTACACTTGTAGAGGGGACCGGATTTGTTTGTTTGTATTTTATTGTGTTTTTTTATTTTTAACATTTTTTTTGGGGGGGCCCTCTCCACGTTTTTTTTCATCAGGGGCCGACACGTGTTCGTTAAACGTAAGGGTCGTAATGCGCGTGTGAAAGCAAAAGACCCGCAAAGCCTCTCATGTGTGGAATCATTAATCCACCCATGTAGTTTGTATTCATACGGCAGGTTCACCTCTTTTACAGCGCAGTTTCATACATCCAAACAAACACACAGCCAGAGAATATTATTCCTAAAATGTTGATTTTATGTCTTTCGATTACACATCTCATTTTCTTGTGTTAATTAAAAGAGTTCAGTGCAATGAGTCACACTGAATTACATGTTTTCTGTCATATATTGGTGTGAGGAAACTAAATGACCTCAGTGTGTAAGATTCAAGTAGGAGAAAAGCTACTGATGTAAATAATAGAATGAATAAGATAATAGAACCTATACAGCTATTTGATCATCTAAAACTACGTATTTTTGTTTTTGTTTTTCCAGAAGGAGCCGTACATATTTCCTCTCTTTGAAGGCCACTGAGTCGTACCTCTGTGTTTTACATGCTTGGAAATTAGGTAAGTCCACTTTCACTACTGTAAAAACATGGCGGCCCCTGTAGAGAGGACCCCCCTCCTCATGTAAATGTACATTAAAGGGCTCATTTAAGGGTCATGGAAAAGAAAATACATTTAGGTGATCATAAATTCATAAAAATGTCAGTATGTCATTGTTTTATAATATCTTTTAGAGGTGACAATAATGACGGAAATCTTACACACTGCACCTTTAAGTATGAGATGAGGACTCGTCAGCTGAAATAGACAACTTCACCACTACATGTCACTAAATTCTACACACTGTACCTTTAAATATACATCCTGTTTTTTGAAGTAGAACTTTTTCCATCCAAATTACTATTACGATATTATTTGTTTTTTCCTCCACAAACTCCACATGAAAGAAAATGCTGTTCAATCTTTACCTTAATTAAGAGAGAGTCATATGTCGTGCATATAAAGTTATAGAGTCAAATGAGAGTTTAACATTTATTTTGAACACATAAAGTCAACCTTTGTGAAATGATTATTATTTAGAGTGCACATTTATACACTGCACCTTTTAAAAAAACACACATTCACACAGTAGGTTGCTGGCACGCCTTCAATATCTGGCTCAAGGACGCTGCGATTCGCAGGAAGGGTTGTTGAAGTGCCGACCTTTCAGACAGCGCCACCTGAATCTACCTCTACCTGTCATTTGAAATGACGCCGTTTTGTGTCACTGAAACACATTAAATGTTTTCCCCAAATAGGAGCGGTACAGTCACACACACACACACACACACACACACACACACACACACACGACACAATGTAACGTATCAATAACTCTGCAGCAGCAGCTCCAATCATCAGACATATGTCAGCCATCAGTGGCCTTGTGTCTGGCTCAGTGTCCATCTGTGGCGGGCGCACTCAATCTCTGTCAGCGGCCAGACGAGCGGCGCGCGCCTCTGTGACAGCCGCACAATATGATCTGCAAGTCAACTACCGCCGTGTCCGCCCCATCAGCCCCATCCGCCCCATCAGCCCCATCAGCCCCATCCGCCCCATCAGCCCCATCCTCCCCATCAGCCCCATCCTCCCCATCAGCCCCATCAGCCCCATCCGCCCCATCAGCCCCATCAGCCCCATCCGCCCCATCCTCCCCATCAGCCCCATCCTCCCCATCAGCCCCATCCTCCCCATCAGCCCCA
>JAFBJT010111607.1:0-10656 GCA_016785325.1 Chascanopsetta lugubris
ATTTCCTATTCAATATTGATTTAATTAATGCATTACTTGATTTCATGTTTAATACACACACATATATATATATATATATACTCACTTTCTGGTGAGATACTTTAAATGGGGATTAAAGTTCATATTGTTGCCCATCCTATGGCAATGAATGTAAATAAAAGAAATCATTATTATACTATCATTTACAACATCGTAAAATATAAAGTATAATCACAAATATGATGACCCTCTGAAAATAATAAAGAGTGTTGTTTCAGGCAGTGTTCTCCTGATGGACACTGTGCTGCCATGTGATCACTCCTGCCCAGGAGCCTCAAACTAAAAATAGCCTGGTTTATTATGGCTCTCCCACTCCCACAGACATAAAGGCAGTTACCCACCTGGGGAGTCGTGTTGTTAACGTCAACTCATGTGTGATTGAAACACTCGCCCGCGTAAACACGTGACGCCTCGCGCTGCACAGACTGCGCTGAGCTGACTGGGCCGCGTCCCTCTGTGTGTTGACATGAAGGTAATTAGTCCGAAAGACAGCAAACACACACTGTACACCTCAGTCCTCCTCTTTCACTCTGCCAGACACGGCACAGGGTGAACAGTGGAACTAAAATAACGTCCACTGGGAATCTGTGGGAACAGTAACAAGGCTCCTACTATCCGAGTGGAACATCAAATACACAATGTGCCCACCACAGGACTGAATGCTGGAATAATAGAAAGTTGCCCGCTGACTGATTTCTGGTTCAATTTCTTTTTTTTTCTTTGATTTACTCTCAGTGGCACAAACACTGAAGGTGAAGCCACAGAGTGCGTCACCACCTAGTGGCTCACTGCGGGAAAGCATACAAACAACACGTCCTGGACTGTATATAAAGGTGGACCTAGTGTCCACAACCACATGAGGTTCGTGGTGGGCGGTTCACTCGTCGGCCATCTTGCCGATGCCTAACTCCTCCTACTTCCTGGTTCATAAAAAAAAAGAGACGGGTAACGAGGCGGAGCACAGGTAGAGCTTGGGGGTGGGCCCATGGTGCTGTCACAGCATCCACAGAAGGTGTAAGGTGTCACTCAAGAGGCCACGCCCTTTAAGTATCCACCATTTCAAACCTCCATAGAATAAAGATAAGTGAGCTAGAAAAAACGTGAGCCTCCAGTGGCCACCCTGTGAACTGCAAGTGTTTCCATTTCACTCATCCATCTGCAAAGCAACCTGCAGTAGCATGAGCAGGCTCTCACGTGTCAGCCTCAGTGACATTTGGAGACTTAATGAGTTTCAGTGTCATTTAGAGTCTCAGATATTGAATTTACACAGGATGGAAATATTATTATTGTTTATTTCATTTTCCTCTGATGGAATTTGTCATAATTCCCTCTTCACATGTCGTTTGTCACCTCACTTTGAGTAATGACACTGTCTGTGGGAGAATGACGTGTTATATCCTGTTTGTCCCTCATTCACCTTTCTCTCTCTCTCTCTCTCTCTCTCTCTCTCTCTCTGTGTGTTCTGACTGCAATTCTGTCTTTCTTCCTTTTATCATAGTATTTTGTTTTTATTTTCCCTTTTCCCTTCAGGAAAAATATGTCTTCAAAATATTACAGTCATCGTTATATTTTTCAGTTTTCATTCATCTTTAATGAACCTTTGATATTAAATGCAGGAGCAGGTTGTCTCCACTAGAGGCCGCCATGTTTTTACAGTGGGCTAACAAAGGCTCTCCTACATGTTTTTTTAAAAGTGACATAAGGGCTATTCAAGCAACTTTACCAGTAAAAGCAGGCCCAGCTCTCAGCATTGACCACATAAGCAGTCACCTCTAGGGCGCCACCTGCTGGAAGGGGCGCTGCTGAAAGCCCTACAAAAATAAATAAAATAGATTAAATACTAGTGATAAGTTGCCTTTTCCTCGTGGTCTGTCTTGAAAATCAAAACGAACAAATTCGGAAAAAATAAATAACAATTTGTCATTTTCAATTCAGTTTATATTTACATAGAATTATCTGTCTTCAAATAATTTTTTTCATTCATTTTTTTATTTTACCCAATCGGCCCAACGTCGTCTCTAATTTTCTAAGACAGACCTTGACTCGTGTCTTCCGGGAATTCCGCTGTTGCACGCGCATGTGTAAATAAGAAGCTAATTGAGGCGTGTGCAGCTCTGTGTTCAACGAGCATGAAGGAATTAATCTGAACATTCAAGGACGTCGAGTGGAGCTTTGATCCAAATCCATATGGTTTGTGCAGGTGATGCATTATTCTGCTCAAATGCCACCGACACAATCTTTATGGTGCACAGTTTGCCTTCATATAAACACACAGGATTGATCTGACATGAGATGGCAATGAATCCCATAATAGAGTTAACGCTTTATCAACGTCACAGCAACGGCCCCGTCGGTGCAAACAATTAAGTGCGCACCGATAAGAAAAGAAGTGGTGTTTTATAGAGTCAGTAATGTGTTGTGCCAGGCCGGGGATCGTTCATGGAAGATGCCTGACTTCCTGCAGTCGAACCATAATGCAGATAGACTAATGGCTCCGCCCTCATAGGCTCCACACGGCGGAGGATGATAAGTATTATAGCTTTACATAAATAAACAAGCAGGGAGCAGTATAACCGCTCTCCCGGGTATAGAGCCGCACATGAAGAAGGATTGATGCGGCTGTGGAGCGGTTGAAACGCTGCGGCGCCATATGCCACATGCACTGATGGTCGCCATGGTATTTCAAGGACGCTCGGCGGTCGGGGGCACAAGCGTTGGACGCTAAAGGTTGGACGCATTAATGAAAGGACGGATGCCGGGGAGATTCGTTCACTGCATATAAAACCCATCCAAATAAATACATACAAATGAATCAAAAGAAGACTGTGGATAAAACCCTTCGGCTGTGGCGACTCCTCCTAATTCCAGGTTCATCCAAAAACGGGCGGAGCACAGGTGGAGCTGGGGGTGGGCCCATGCTGCTGTCACAGCATCCACAGAACGTGGAGAGGTCACTCAAGAGGCCACGCCCCTAAATCCTGCACAATTTAAAACCTCTATAGAATTTTAAAAAGTGAGTTCGAAAAAAAATTCACCCCCGCACAGTTGATCACGTTAACATGGGATTCTATGGGGATTGACTCACTGTGGAAGTCAGCCTCAAGTGGCCACTGTGTGAACTGCAAGTTCTGACATTTCTGTATTGGAGTGTGTATGAGGCAAACACATTGTGCTTGGAAAACAACATGTTTAAATTAGATTTAAGACCATAATGAAAAAGAAAAGGCCGAGCTGTGGATCTTTACGCCCTCTTCCACCCCCCCCCCCCCCCCCCCCCCCCCCACACACTTACAAACGATATGCATGTCTGCACGTCCCCCCACCCCTTCCTTCTGTGTTCCCTCCTTGTCCACAGCTCCAAACCAAAGGCCCTCAACAATCACAAAAACAATGAAGGAAACCAACAGCTAATATAAACGATTCCTGACTCTTGATTCAAAGGTAAAATGTGCAGCTCCAGACAAATAAGAGCAGGAGCCAAAGAGCTTTCTGGCTCTATAGTGGTGGAGGAGTGAGTGAGTGTGTGGTGAAGTGGCTCTTTGTGTGATTCAGCAAATAAACAAATAAACCTGGTTTGTAAAAACCCTGTGTCTCGGTTCTTCTTGTTTACAAACACGACGAACTCATCCACACTCAGCAAACTGCAGCGGACGAAAGAGGACCAAGACTTTAAAGCAACACAAGGTGGAAAGTCAGATGACTTCTTCTCATTGTGGAAACACACGCAGTTCACACAGCGGCCTCTTGAGGCTGACTACAAACGTGAGCCAATCCCCATAGGGGATCTGGGCACATGTTGAAATGATCAACTTTACAACAACTGTACAAGGGAGGGACTATTTTCTGCCTCCCGTATTTTGATTGGATCCAGGTTTTGGGCCTCGTGAGTGACCCCTATAGGCCGACCCTCCGACCTTCTCGGCAGAAACCTGTGGGTGAGGTGATGTTCTGAGCTGCCTGAACAGAGCGGTCTGTCCGGTCCCGGTCGTCCGTCTCGTCGTCCCTGTCCTCAGGATCAGCTGCGTCTCAGTCGGCCGCCTCACTAACACCCGGATGTTCCCTGGATAACTCTCAGGTCCGCTCACCTGGATCCACCTCACTGGACTCTGCCCTTCCCCCTGAGCCTGGATGTTCCTGCACACTCCTCCCCTCACTTCAGGTCTGGGTTACTTGCACTGTAGAGTTGTCGGGTTGTGTCAAAATGAAACGTAGATACTGATTTTTTTTTTTTTTCATTATTCATTTCATGAATTGTATTTTATTTTGTTTGTAAAATAATTATTTTGTAACTAATTATTAATGTATTTGTTATTGTTATTGGGGTGGTTTTTTCAAACTTAGAGGAAGGAGAAAGTGGTGGTACTGGTCAGGAAGGACAACATTTATAAAGATGCAGCACTGTACATGTCCTGGACAAGCTATTGTCCAATCCAAATTGGCCGACAAGGACATACAAAGGCCGGTTGCCAGGACGATGGAGGTAAAGGAAAAACACTGTTGCACAGATGCAGAGATTTACACATCACGCCCCGTCCCCCGTTGAGCTGGTATTATGAAATGAAAAATAAAATATGTTCATCCCTTTTTGATGTTCCAGTGTTTGGAGTACTTGTTGTGCTTTTATTTTTATTTGTGAATAAATAGAACAGACAGCCTATTTCCTTTTCTTATGTGTTGAGAGAGGAGATTAATGCACTGGTCTAATCTGAATTTACACCGCGGCCGCACATATAAAGTAAAAGTAACTACACACAATGTAAAATGTAACAGAATTGGGTAAATCACAGTGATTGGTCAGATAAAACATGTTGATGAGGATTCAAGTTGTTTGCAGATGTGATCAGATCAAAGGGAAACGCTCTGATACAATGTGGTGTGTGGAAAAAGGTGAGTGTGTGTGTGTGTATGTGTGAGTGTGTGTGTGTGTATGTGTGTGTGTGTGTGTGTGTGTGTGCTTCAGTTAGTCCGTCCCGCTGCCGTTCATTGCGTTGAATTGTGCACAAGCAGCCGCTCACATCAAAGTGAGTCGTGCCCGCGAGGACATATTTAAAAATCGATGCAGTCTTTGGATGTAGCTGAAAAATTCATATCATTGGCTCGTGGCGTCTCGCTCTCTCCTCGGCACACAAACCTAAACACACACAGCCGAGCGCAGATTCAATATCAGTTTTCACTCACCACGCTCCATGACTGTGTTCGAGCGGCAACATAGACAGGAATCAAACCAACGCCTTTTCAACAGGTCATCTCCTTTGATGGATGTCACTGTGGCAGAGGAGAGGGAGAGAGAGAGAGATATATAAACAGCTGGTTTGTACTTATACTCACTATGTTGGGTTAGAATGAGTATTTATATCTTGACCAACTAATAGTGCTGTTTTTTTTCCAAATGGATACATTTATTCTTTGTGTTTCATTGTTTCTTTATTTGTATTTGTTTCCTACTTTTGGCCCTTTTGTAATAACAGTACTTGCGTATAATTGTTAATTTAACTCAATGTAAAGATACTTTTTTGACATTCTTGCATTTCATTAGTCATTTTAGGCATTCTATTTTATTTTTCAATTTGATTTTATTTCATTTCATTGTATTATCTTTGTACTTATTTACTTACTTACGTACTTATACTTTGTGTATATAATATACATTTGATCCCTTTTTTTGGTATTCAATATCTTTTTCATTTATTTTGCAGCAACAAAAATGAAAGTATGAATGTATAAATCTGCGACGAGGAGTTTCACTTTGTTTTGTTTTTGATCTTTTTTCCCCTTTATCTCCTCATGACTTCCTCCTCTTTCACTCTCTCAAACAGCTCCACTGGTTTCATTGATCATTCATGTCACACAGTCGCAGGTACAGCGTGTCCCCGAGCATGTACAGCATCGTCTGTCATGCCCGATCATTTACTCAGTGAGTTACAAAAAGTTATTTTAGCTGACACACACACACACACACACACACACACACACACACACACACACACACACACACGCGCACTCACGCACACACACACACGCGCATAACCATGCTATACTACGAGCATACTCCAGAGTGTTTCCTATGTCCTTTACAAGTCTACCCCCTCTTGGTAGTTGTTGTTACTGTAGCTGGAAGGTACTGTACATAACTACAGTATGAGGAATACCCCATAATATTACCTGACTGTAGCTTCTATGCTGAGCAGCTTGCTTAACACAGTAATGTAAGACGTATACAGTAATATGCATTGATGCCATTCAGCAGTAAAGTTCAGAGATCATTTGCATTTCTGTGTTAATGGTCTGTTTACATCCTGAATCTGCCACAGGAGGTCATGAACTCTGCAGAGGTCCAGTCAGCTCTGCAGCAGCCGGTCTGTGACACACTGAGACGATGTCAGAACCACACACACACAAAAACAATCAGCATCTTTGGAGAAATATATACTTTTTTACACTTTCCAAGGCAGGAAGGCAGCATATTGGATTAAATGGCAATAAATGGCTTGGAAGTGAGATTTTTCCTTCTTATTCAATCTCATGTGTATTTGATCAAACTGCAGGTCACATGACGTCACCCGTCAATCAGAGAACAGAGGGATGAAAGGAGGAGAGGAACAGACGAGAGGATGAGAGTGACCATGCGGAGGAAGCTGCTTAATTTACCAAGGTCCAATTAGACAGAGTGAGAGTGGAGCACTTTAATGTGCTGACCTTTACACACACTGATTTGTTGTGATTACAGTCTGGTGTGCGTGTGTGTGTCTGTGTGTGTGTGTCTGTGTGTGTGTCTGTGTGTGTGTGTATGTCAGTGTGTGTGTGCATGCGTGTGAGCAAGCAAGCGAGCGAGATGTATAAACGTATAAGGATGGCAGAGCAACATGCACTACATTGTAGTAATAATAGACAATTACTACAACTGCTACTACGAGTTATACTACATCTAAAACCACCACCACACCTCCACCACTACTACTACTCTATCTCTTCAACTACTACTACTTCAAGTTGTGAAAATGTTGTATATGAGTTCTGCAAGACTGAATTTTACTACTGCTAACTATGATGATTAAGAGAAAAAGGGGGGGGGGGGGGGGGGGGGCGGGGAAAGGGGGGGGGGGGGGACGAGTACTAAGTACTACAACTAATACCACCACTGGTTCCACGACAGCCCCTCTAACCCCTCAGCCACAGAATATCACATTATGTCTCGGCATGAAAATAGTGTTGACACCATCGACTCGGTGATAAACTCCAGGTAAACAAAGGATTACATTTGATTTATTCCCTCCATCTCGGCTTCCTGGATTATTCCAGATTATCATCCCTCCATCATTCGCCGCCTCGTCTCTGCAAATCTCCACTATCTCAGAACACTGTGGCCGACCCTCATCCCAATCCATATCCTGAGGCCTCACCCTCCCACCCCCCTCCCCCACCCCCCCACCCCTCCTCCCCGCACCTCACCCCCGACCCTGATCCTCCTCACAGCCTCTGCCCATTTCCTCCTCCCTGTCCTCATTCCTCTGGTGAACCATTGTCTCTGCCCGGCTCACTGACGCTGCCACTAAATCATATGGGATTCCTCCTCGCACACAGCATTAGCTTCCCATGCTCTGTTATTGCTAGCTTTGGCCCCGCTGGCGTCTGGGTTCTGCATGGTTCTGTTTACGACACACACACACTCACACACACACACACACACACACACACACACACACACACACACACACACGCAAACGCGCGCACGCCCAAGATTATTCTCAGCAGGCCGTGGTGGAGATAAATGGCTCCTCTGTCGTCCAGCCACAGGTTGGCAGAGCCCTGAGGGAGAAAGATCCATTTGAGAGGCCTGTGATGCAGGGGGCAGGGTTGGAAGGAAGGAAGGGGGGGGGGCGGGGGAAAGTTGGGGGGGGACCTAAAAATCATGATGATTCCAGTATACACGCTTCAGCATGATGAGGAGGCTGGTGGATGACAGATGGAGAGAATAATGTGGTGCTGTCAAAGTTTTTTTTCTTCTTAAAGTTGAAAGTTGAAGTGGTCGAATGACACAATTACAACAGGGCGTTACCTTTTTGAAGCATCAACCTCCAGGATGCAGTTCACAGAGCGGCCACCTGAGGCAAAAGTGTGTCGATCCCATGTAAAATGATCAACTTTAGAGGTGAGTGAAACACGTTTAAAGTCTGGTGCAAATTACACGTTTGGTCTCAATCAGTCTCATGTTTTCCTGTGTCAACTGTATGAGGGTGTGGCTTATATTTATTCTATTAAAGTTAGAAATTGTGCATAATAAAGGGCGTGGCTTCTTGGGTGACACCTGGCACTTTCTGTGGATGCTGTGACAGCACTATGGGCCCACCCCCAGCTCTACCTGTGCTCCGCCTCTTTGCCCAGTTTTGGTTGAATCCGGAAGTGGGAGGAGTTAAACCTGTAGAAACCTATGGTTGACGTCACAGATGCTACGTCCATCTTTACACGTACATTCTGTGACTTTGATCATAACCATCTCACAACGGAATAATGATGGGCTTCTAAACAGTAAATAAATAATTCAATACAATATCAAACAGCAGTCTTGAGGAGGTGAAAAAGATATATGGAACAAGCGATGTTCAGGGCTTCTTCTAAAAGTTTATTCTCTGTCCTTTCCAACAGAAATCCATCTCTAATGAGACAATAATGGATGACGGGTCTTTCGAGACTTTGGCAGACGGAGTCATGTGACTCCCTTCAGGTGTTGCCCGTCAGCAGCTGGTTCCCAGACAGATCCATCCTCCTCCTGTGGTGAAGCAGATGGTTCTAGCCAGGACACATCGCCACTGTCTGCCTCCGCCTGTCACATACGCAACAATAAATAAAGCTCTTCATTTACAACTACATCACTGCTCCATCTATTTAATGATGCTGTAGGACACATTAAAAGTGACTGGGCCACATCTTGAAAAAGCATACACTCTGCTCACCTCATGCGGACGAA
Organism: Chascanopsetta lugubris; assembly: GCA_016785325.1. Lineage (NCBI taxonomy): Eukaryota > Metazoa > Chordata > Actinopteri > Pleuronectiformes > Bothidae > Chascanopsetta > Chascanopsetta lugubris. The sequence goes on from JAFBJT010111607.1 coordinate 9,005, forward strand.
CCCCGCCCCACCCCCCCCCTCTCTCACTATCACTATCACTCATCTATCTATGTCTCTATCTTTCATCCTCCAAACCCAACAGAAGCAGATCCCACAGACCCGAGGACTTGTCTAAATTATCCAAATGACTCTGCATGTTTCCTGCTTGTCCACAGGCCTGTGTTTCCCCCTGTGTTGCCTTTGTTTATGCCTAAAGGATGAGTTTTTCACTCGGCCTTGAAAAGCTCATCCATATACACCAGAACGCATGCACATGCAGGGCAGTTGAGTCCACATTAAAGGAAAAGTAATCTGACATCAATTATTTTGTTTTCAAAATGTTGGGTTTTTATCTGCTAATGAGAACTGATTAAATTTACAAAAGCCTCTTTATTTAATTTATTCTATTCTCCAGCAGCCGGAGTGAAAACTTAAATAATGACTATGAATAAACTCATTTGTTCTGTGTTTCCAAATCTCCAGACGTCAATTGAAACTCACAGAAGGAATTACTTCTGTTTTTATTCAACTGCATTTATAAAGGTTACTAACTACATCTTTATTTGGAAGCAGAGCTGAATGAGAATACCTATTTTTAAACTATAATACTGCAATAAATATAACACAGTCGTTACTGCAGAATATTACTCTAAGAGTTTATGCACGTAAGTAGTCTCTCTGTTATGGAACGGAGATTTATTTATTATATATATAGACCCAATATATTAATTGATTTTCTTATTTAACTGCAGAATATTCCATCTAATAATAGAATATTACAGTAATACAAAAACATCTGTTATTGTCAAATGCATTAATGTATATTTAGAAATACATTCTCTTTATATTGAAAAATATGTAATATGTATTACTGCCACTTTCAAAATATTGTAAGACATATAAAAATATATATCATATGATTCATTCCTGTTCAGATGTTTATTACATATAAAGTCAAAGACATATAGTGTGTATTCTAATATTTGCTTGAAAAAAGATATGAATATATTATCATATATTACTACACATAGTACTTTGCCCCTTTAAAATATAATGAAATGTATTTTCTGATATATTGCATTATGATTTTCAATATAGGTATGTCTATTTATTAAAATATATAATATTATATAATGATATGATAAATAAAAAATACAAATAATTTCCACAATATAAACAGAGCCATAGCTGGATGTAACAGGAAACGGTGTAACTATAAGATGTTATCAATATTCTGCTGGAGTGTTTCTGCATCTGGAGGAGGAGGAGGAGGAAGAAGAGGAGGAGGAGGAGGAGGAGGAGGAGGAGGAAGAAGAAGAGGCCGCCCTCTCATCAACTGTCTGTTCTCTTAATTGGAGCCGTGAGTCGAGGACCACTTCTCCACTCACACCCCCGGGACGAAGAGGGAGTACTACAGTTCTGTGTGTGTGTGTGTGTGTGTGTGTGTGTGTGTGTGTGTGTGTGTATGTGTGTATGTGTGTGTCCTGGTAATGCCTATACTGTGGGGACCTACACCTGCTTACACCATCACATTATGGTCACAGGAACAAAAGCCAAGTCCCTTAACATAAATCATTAAATGTGGAGGTGATGACACAAATATATCTAAAGTAAATATAGATATATATATATATATATATATATATATATATATATATATATATATATGGAGG